>JAIQCU010000502.1:0-46688 GCA_022114935.1 Leptestheria dahalacensis | reverse complement strand
GATAGATGGATAGATGGATAGATGGATAGATGGATAGATGGATAGGTGGATAGATGGAGAGAGAGAGACAGAGAAGACAGACAGACAGACAGACAGACAATACAGACAAACGGACAAATAGATAGACGGCACAAACGGGCAGAGCGATGAACAGACAGACAAACAGATAGACAGACAGATAAATAGATAGACAGTATATCTTCGAAAAAAGGGGGAAATTTCCAGTGCAGTTATCCAAGACCATTAAGTCGCTTTATCACAACAACTTTCATCACCCAACTTCATCATTTCTTCCCGCTGCTATAGTGAAACTAATTGGTAATAATCCCGACTGGTTTCCCTTTTTTCTGCCCTGTCTCTTTCCTTTTCAAGAAACCCGGACATCCTGGACTATTTGTAAGGCAATCTTAGCTTTCCGCCGTACTCGACATGTGCTGTTGAGTGAAGACTTCCTTGCTTGGCTTAAAGGGTCGCAGCAGTGCTGCATCTCCCAAGAAAAAAATAGGTGGGGGGGGGCTACATAAGCGAGGGGTTTCCAGTTCTGAGAATCTTGGAACACTTCAGCCAAACATCTCATAAGAATCTGAAAAATAAATCCTTAAATAATCCCTGAAAATTCCATAAATCTTCCCAAAAAATCGCCGAAAACATCCCTTTCAAGATATCTTTTCATTCGAACTCATTTGACGTGGATTTGCGAACCCTTCACACACAAGTTAAGACGGAAAACAAGGTAGAGGAAATTTTAAAAAACAAGACAAAAAAAGAAATACTGGAGCTGCACACGAGACTTGAACTGTTGACAGAAACCCGACGCCATGACAGTGTCCCTTTTAAAGGGGTTGTTCAAGTCCTGTGTGCAAAGGATCGTCTTACTACTTGACTCTTCTTGCCCGATGCAAAAATGATGCCCATCGCCCTAGGGCAAAAGCACTAGCAGACGAACTCCCAAGACGAAACGCGTACCTTTATGAGTATCTCTCTCCTGTTTACCGTTGAAATGATTCAATCAGTAATTCATTTCATGCCTTTTAAAAATTGCTTATTAACTTCAGGGTGGGGACAACGATTTGAAACCATAGTGAAGATGTATACTGTGGGCGTTTTTTCCCCCGTTTCTACCCTGATTTTTTCGCCCCTTCCACTCCGGTTTTTACCCTGAAGCTCGGGTTAACGTATTTACCCCCATTCGACACTTGAATAGAGGGGAGATTATAGAGAAGGGATGCGGGGGTTTAAAGTTGGTATAACTCTGGGTGAGCGAGTTTCAGGCTAAAAAGGAATTGGCAGGGCGGCAACGTTTTCACAAAAGACGGACTGCTGCGAAAAATGGGAAACGCTAATCAAGCGCGCATGCCTTTGATTGCTTTTAGCACCTGGAAATGAAACCCTGCCCCTGGTCCGCGCTGGGTCTATACCTCTTTACGTTGAGGAATTAAAACCAACCTTTTGTATAGGGCATACATACGAATCCTGCTGTAAAAAAATTTAAGAATTTTAATCTTGAAATGTCATTCGGATTCATTCATTGAAACTGTCCACAGTGAGTTTTAATTTCAGTTAAACAAAACTGCCGGTTAACGTGTGGTTTTTTAAATGATGGGAATAATACGCTTATGGTAACAGTATACCTAGTAATAGTATGGCGACAGCAATCAGACTCTAGCTATACTTGAAAAGAAATTAATATTTCATGTGAAAAGTAGAATGTATTAACACCCTGATTAATATAAATTAATTAGAAGAATATATGTGTTAATCAGTGGCATGTGGTTAAAAATAGCAACAGTATATCTTTCGATATATTAGCGAAATTAGTTGAAAACTAATTAATTTTACAGGTAAGGAGTAAAATTAAAGCAATAATATTATTTACAAATTGTATTCTGCAATATTATTTGAATAATCCATTAATTGACATTTAGTATAATTTATAGCTATTCCATCGACCAAATAGATAGTTCATACTGTAATGAATGTAGCAAATCATTTTAATACCGATAATTGGTCGAAACAACCGGCTGTCACCTATTGGCCAAGGTAAGCACTAATTTGAATGAGCACCTTCCCATACAAGCAGACGGTAGTTTTGGTTACAGTTTTAACTTTCGCCTTGATTGATTGGTCAACTTAGGTTGAAATTACAGAAATTCCACGTTAATTTATCACCACAATGACGCGCCACGCTCGAAACAGTACAGCAGGTTCCGTGTACACTTACCACGAGAAGCAGCGGGACGCCAAAGCGTCGGGATACGGCTCGAACTCGCAGCGCCTGAGCAAAGATTCAATCAAGGAATTTGACTGCTGTTCGCTCACTTTGCAACCGTGCAGGACGCCAGTCATTTCGTAAGACGTGCTATAAATTTTATTTGAAATATTTAGCATATGTAAACATTTGTCTTTGTTAATGAAATAAAGGCCAGATGGGTATCTGTTCGACAAAGAAGCCATCCTCGAGTACATCATCGCCAAGAAGAACGAGTACAGCCGCAAGCTCAAGGATTACCAGAAACAGAAACAGCGTGAAGAACAGCAGCTGGCCGATGTCGTTGCAGCAGAACACCAGGAAAAAGTGGAGAAATTCATTTGTAAGATTAAATTGTAAACTTTCATTACATTAATTGGAACCGGTTCAATGGATTTTTTTATTAATAAGCCTTTCTTCTTATGTCGTAGCCAACGAGAAAGGAGTTGTTGCAGAGAACTCCAAGGCTTCATCCGCTGGATCGTCAAATACGATATCGAATATGGTCGGTGATCGCAAAAAGCAACTGCCTAGCTTTTGGGTTCCGTCGCAAACTCCCGACGCAAAACCTATCATCTTAAAGAAACCAGTAATCATAGGCACCAAGTCTCACGTTCATTTTTTAGAGTGCGTTCTTGTTATCGCAGGATCCAACCATATATTGCCCGGTTAGTGAGAAACCTTTGAAGGTGAAGGACTTGATTCCCGTCAAATTCACTCTTGCTCCGGATGACGACGCGGGACCAAGTAAGAAGAGCCTGATCAGCAAGCAAGTGCGCTACATGTGCCCCGTTACCCGAGACATTCTCAGTAACTCTGTACCGTGCGCCGTGCTGAAACCAACGTAACCGTCAATATTATAATTTATATAATTAATGTGTCATTTTTATTCAATGAAAATGTTAAGTTTACTTATTAATTACCATTTAAATATATATAGTCCAACCGATAGACTTGAGGGAATCTCTCAATTATTTTAGCTCGTGTATATTCTAACCCTCGAAATTAATTTAATATATCAAGTTATCAATTTTACAATTGATTTGTTATTGTTATACTTTTGAAAACTGTCGTTCAGCTGTTATTTGTTCGTTACGATATGCAGAGGCGATGTTGTTACCATGGACTGCGTTGAGAAAATCATCAAGAAAGACATGCTGCACCCTTTGACGTCAGAAAAACTGAAAGAATCCGACATCGTTCTACTGCAGAGGGTAAATTACGGTATTAAAACATACATGTGCAAAATGTTGAAAACGATTAATGTAGGGAGGCACCGGTTTCGCCAGCGCCAACGACAAATTGGAGGCCACCGAGCTGCGACCCGTTATGCATGCCTAACCCCGAGCGAGACGCTTTTTACAACTGTCTTGAAAATGAAACACAAAAATAAAGACGCACGTTTTCTTTCTATTTAATCAAGTTTTTTCATTGATATCGTCTGTTTTGTTGTGAATTTGAAACGTCATTGTGCATTTAGTTCCTGTTTCTACCGCTAGGTGCCATTGCGCAATTGCGTTCTAGCCATACTAGCAACGCTCTTTAACAACGTGCTGTGTGGTTTTGTTGAACCTGCAGTTCCGCAGATGTTTGGCAGCCAGTTTGTTTACTGGGTCCGATAAACCTGGTTGCTGAGAAGAGGAGAATTTACTTCCAAAACTGTATTCCAAAAGGTATTACATCCATGATATATATTAGAAGGCAATTAGTTTGCGGCGTGTGCTTTAAAGCATGTTGATTTAATAAGACGGATACAATTACCTTTTAATTTCAGAAATTCCTTGCTCTGTACAGTAGAAGGGGGATCAGTTTGATTCTGTCAAGAAGTTGACATTTTGCTGTTATTTCTGTCTGAAATTAAATCAATATCACAGGGAATGCTTACTGTTTTCAACACGGATAACTTAATTTTAGTATATCGCTATTAGTTATAGTGATACGTTTTACGTAATGATCGGTATAGCGCAGGGATCTCGAACTTGAATATTGCGCGGCAAGTTGTCGTAGTGGTTACCGTGCCTTGGTATTCGAAAGTTAATATTTGTCCATTAACCTCTCCTGATCGTGTTGCAGGTCTCATAATATTGGCTCGGAGAGCAGCATGAAAACCAATCTAGTCCCCACGTTCCCCAATTATGTTACCCGAGCCCAGTGACGAAGCCTTGACGACCCGAGACCGCGATATTGTCATTTGCGAGGAACTATCTCCTTGCGGCAGCTCCGTGGACGACTCAGGTGATGATCAATAACGGGTCAATCGCTCTTTGCAAATATATACCTTAGCAACATTATCTAATGGAAGTTTGCCATTTTGCTCAGGATTACGATCATTGGCAAAATATGGCTAGAGAAATAATATTGATAGACATGATAAAATCAATAAGGCCATCACAGGGATAAAAATAAAGAGTAGAAAGGGGCAAGTCACGTTGCTCCGCACCGGTAATTCGCGCCCTTTGACAGACGCGTGTCGCTCACGTGACCCTTTTAAATTGGATGCGTCTCTGACGTGACCTCAAAGTCTTATCTACCCTCACACGTTAACAATTAACGTAAGCAGACTTGCATAAAATCATCTTTTAACTTAATCCCCATGAATTTTTCCTCTTGTCCAGACGGTAGACGGCACAGAAACAGCTGCCATGGCAACCGTGCAGATCGGTAGCGCGCAAACGGTGACAGTCGCTCAGTTCCTTAGCAACAATCTGCGAAACGCTACTCGTATTGGTATCGAGATTATCAGCCAAGCAGAGGGAGATCCAAGGGGGGGGGGTCTCTTAATAACCCTTGTTGGAAAGGATGGAAACCAGTCGATTAAGATTAAACGGTCGATTGAGTCGCACTGTCAGTTAGACACGGTAGTCCAGGTCTTAAACTATTAATTATAATATAGTAATACTAATAACATTACAACGATTTTTACTTTAAATCTTGAGTGATCGTGTTTAAAGTGGATCGATTTAGATTCGCATTCCCAGTTAAACGTTATTCAGGTAAATCTTAATCTAATCGTCTTTTAGTGTCCAGACTTAAACAGTAGGCTAACGGGACCGGTTTTCCTTTATCCTGCTATTTCGTGTAATCCATATCTGACGCAGGAAACTCATTCACCTGGGGGGAGGCCTAAATGCAAACCGGCTGATATTGTTTGTTTAATGGCCACGAATAGCCGGGTTGACGGGGAGCGGTAAGGCCCCTCTCTTTGATTAGTTTGACGAGGTGATGCGTTCGTTTGGCACGTGACCTGACGTGACCTGGTGACAGTTTTCCTATTCCTGCTCTAAGGGGGGAGAGACGGGGGAGGAAAAAACAAGAACCTTGATGTAACCTCGCGTGGGTGTTTTTGATCTCTTTTGTACGTGTTTATGGCCTGTGCACGCTCGCATCAACTTTAATTGGCTTGAGTATAACTAGAATAACCTGTTACAATCATTGGAAATTTACGCATTAATATTCTTTATAACGATTTTAATGATATAGATATAAATATTTCGATAACAATTAAGGTTAACCATTGTTTAAATTATGCATCAATTATCGGATACGTTTTTTTTGTGTTCAAAATGCGCTGCTAACGTAATTGTAGTAATGATGATTGATGATTTTTGAGTGTCTTTTTTGTTTTGCTTAGATATTGGTGAATACGGGCGTCGCCTGGGCGTCATTGTCACCGAGCAAGACGAGGAAGTAAGCAGCTTGTTACGAAATTGTCTGCTGGAACCGCTGCCCTCATCGTGGATTCCTTGGTGAATGAATATTCAAATTCATCGACCTGTCGCTCACGTCATTGATTCCATCACAATAATTGTTTCTCCCTCTCCGCATAGCATTACCTTGACATATCCGTAATAGCTTTAACTTTAATTCAATTTAATAATGATTTATGTTGTTAATCTATCTTCCTCATTGTTTTAGTTTATTTTGTATCACGTTAATTATTACCCCCGTCAGTATTCTGTTAATGGAATGCAAGTTGGTTAATCTAACGTGTCAATACGCAGTTGGGATAGAGTGTCCACTCACTGGTTCTACTTCAACGTAACGACGAGAGAGTCCAGCTGGACACATCCACTTGAAGACTCGCACCGGCAGAAGGTCCGCAGTCTGCTGTCACCGTTAAAACGCGCTAAACAAGGTAAACTTAAACGCTGAATGTCACCTACTTTCAAATTAACCTTCGTTCAAATTAATTTAATATTGATAATCTGGTTACCTTGCATTGCAGAACCACGAGGAAATCCAGAAGGCGCCAGCGACGACGTGTCAACAGAGTCCATTTTTGGCAGTGGACCGAAAATGATCAGCGGAGCGCGAACCTTGAAGCCACTCCCACCGAGGAATTTGGTACCTGATTAAATTTAATGCACTTAAGATTTAATTATTAATAAATTCATTAAAATTTGCAGGCTCCTTTGAAGAAGCTACCTTCCACACTAGAATCGCCTTTAAATCAGCCCAGCTTAAATTCACCTTCGAGAACTCTGATTCGTCAGCCTAGTCAAGATTTAATCAACAGGGCCGAAAATGGCAGCACTATGAGCTTCACGGAGAGACTGGCTGCCAAACGAGCAACGCGGACTACTTTTGGACAGGGACCGAGTTTAGCAGCTCAGTCGACGAAAAAAGTACACTTTGAAGAAAACGCTCCCAAACAAATCCATTACAGTCCCGATATCTCCGACTATGTTAAAGAAGAGTCGCTCGAATCCCTAGACTCGTCCAACGAGATCTTGAACCTTATCGGCGATGCATCAAACCTGGAACCGGTCAGCGGGATCAAGGGCGATGAGGAAGACGTCGGGACGCTGGCTATTGAAAGGATCGCTGACCTTCAGAACGATGAACCTTTCTTCAAAGATTCAGCAGAACGATTAGGAAAGCTCGGGAAACTGGAACCATTGAGCGGAAACAATTTAGGTAGCGAGGGATTAGCTGCCAAATCTAGTCCCAACAAGGTAGCGTTTCCTCAGAGTGAAGAAATACATCAGGACCAAAAAGAGCGACCTTTATCGAACACTCAACAAGTTCCTGCTAAGTTGGAATCACACAAACCGCTTCTTCAGACTGAGGAACTTTTCATCAAGGATCAGGAGGAGCGTCTTAAGAAGCTCAGAGAAGAACTGGAACATAACCTGGAACAAGAAAGAGAGAAACTGGAACACAATTTCCAGGCGGAACTCGGCAAGATGAGGGAGGAATCGCAGAATCGGCTAAGTAAGGAAAAGCAAACCTGGAACGTTTGGCTGGAACAAGAAAAGAGCAAAGTTCGCCGTACTTGCGAGGACCAGTGGGAAGCCGAGAAAGCCAAGCTGATCCTGGAAGTTAAGCAGCGTGAAGCCGAGTTAAGAGACTCCCTGGCCCATAAGAAGAAGGAAATTGATGAAAAGTGGGAGAAAGAGAAGGAGGAACTGGAGGAGAACCTTCATCGGTTGATTCAAAGCGAAAGAGACGCCAAGGAGAGCCTAATCAAGTCAGAGTTGACCAAAATCGAAGAAGAATTTCGTCAATTGACACTGGACAAGCGGGCTACCTTACAGAACGAATTTGAGGTCCTGGAGCAAAAGTTCCAGGAAGAGATCCTGGAACGGGAGAAAAGGTTTAAAGCGGAAACGATGAGGATACAGAACGAGTTCCAGAAGAAGCTTACAGAAGAGGCACTGAGACCAAGAGAAGTTCCAGGACCGGCGTCTCCAAAATCTTGTCATTGCCAGGATCTCCAGAAGAAACTGGAACTCATGCAGAAGGATATGGAACTGCTTAAACGACGCAAGGATGTGGACAGCGACTGCGACGCAAGGCCATCGAGCGGCGATTCTTCCAGGAGGATCGTTTTTCGCAAGAGTCAGACCAGGAAGGTGCAGAGCGCCCGTTCCCGCGCCGTTCCTTTGAAAGCCACGCGGGGAACGTATGTTGATACCGAGGACGAATCCGAGTCCACCTGGAATGAAGTGGAACCCCGCTTCCAGAAGAGTTCCAGGATGAAACATCGAAGTCGGTCGTTGACCAATCTGCATGGAGGCAAGCAGTCGTCACGTGACATGGAACCGCTAATCAGGGCTCAGCAACTAATCCATAGGCACAAATCAAAAGTTGCACCCAGTTCAAAAGTAAGTTTTTAATCTAATTAAACTAAAGCTAAGTTCGCTTTGAAATCAAACTTAATCTGGATATTGAATTTGAAGCGCTACTTCGGTGTCGAGGACCTATCAATAGAGTTGTCGTCGGACACTGCTACTTCCGGGGTGAGCAGCTCGCTGGGCAGCGGCGCGTGGATGACGGACCACGCCCACCATAGTAATAACTTGTCCATAGAACTTTATAATCTATTTATAGAAATAATAGATATCATTTGAAGGTATACAAAACAGAATATTTAGAGAATCGATAGATTCTATTCCATTTACATATATTATATTTATTGGAATCTGTAAAGTAAAATATATATCATTTTTATTTAGTGAAAACATTATAATCACCTACTGTTTAAAAAGTGATTCTAATTGAGCTATTGTTAATATAGTGTGAAATGTCCTTTGTGGTTAATTTTTGAAAATTCGTGCAGGCATGGAGTGGGATGGAGTCATGCGGTCCATTCGGAAGATCAGCGGTGACCTTCAGGATGTGTGGATGGCCATCGGGAACCGTTCCGCGAGTCAGTACCAACCCCGTACGGGTAACACATCTCAGTATAGTAGCAATAACGTGTTAACATTCAAATTTTCGTGTTTCTTTCCTAAATCTAGCCAAAAACTGGGTCAGTACAGCAGTGTTCCGCGATCACGTGCCAACTCCCCCGCTGAACTTGTCCCTTCACGCCTCGACTGCTGAGAAGACGAGGGCCTTACGAGAGTGGCTCCAGAAAACCAACCCAACTTTAGATTAATGAATAATATCTGGATAAAACATATCCTACTGTAACAGCTTCCGTCCACGATAAAGTTGTGTTAACATCTCGAATTAGAAACATGAGCTGAGGAGACGTCATATTCGTTACAGTTATTGCAATGTTATGATGAAGTACTGTACTGATCTCGTGTTGTCATTCCTCTCATGTACCAGTTTAGCGATCTACTTGCAATGACCATATCAACAATCAGTCGACTGCCAACCCACGTGTTTGTATATCAATTGGAATATTTATTTTACAAGAGGAGCGTGAAATCCTGTCTTAGTAGAGTGATCCCAGTTTTAAATGTTTTGAAAAACTGTGTCAAATGTGGTTTTTATCCCATAGTCAAATAAATGAAATACCCAAATTGCCCCATAAATTTTTGTATAGATTATTTCTGTGTGCGATGTTTTCCTTCATTTTCACACGGTGGTTCTCCCTCCGCTCGTTTTACATTATACCTTATAACAAAGCTTCCATTATCAGGTCGTTAAGCGATAACGGTTTTTGAAAAATAAGTAATTGATAGAAGTACATGCACCTGGGTAACTTTCAGGAACGTTACATGAACTTTTGCTTAATTGTAATAAAAAATTTTTGTAGTAGTATTTATCTAAAATTAAATAACTTACGGTAAATTATTTCAGCTGGAAAAAAATGTTGGCTAATTTAATAAATAACAAGTCTGTTACTCGAAGTAATCGACTTAAGATGACAGCCATCCGATTACTGTAATCGATTTTCTGTGAGTAACCGATTACTTTAAAAGTTTTTAGGAAAACTCTATAACTGCATTTAAAGTTTAGCTTGAAACTTCTAATTCAAAATCAAATCAGCTGTTATTGTTGGATATTAGTTATATTTTCAGTTTAGTTTATTGTTTAGGTAACCGTTAAGTTTCGCCTGGAAGTAAATGATAGGCGGCCATCTTGACATGGACACCCTATGGGCGGACGAGTAGAGGTATCCGTCTACCTGGTGACTTTATTTGGCGTCCGCTTTTCCCTGAAACTTTTCTCAAATACTGAAGCGTTGCTTACGGCCGTGTAAAACTGCATTTGCTTTGTTCAACTGTTTTATTCTAGTGCGAGAAAAATAAGCATTTCTGACTGCAGTTTTGGACCGACTAGTGGGGGTTTTCGTTTATTACCGGTCAAACCTTATTAACTAACAAACAAGGCACAAACATACGGGCAGCAGAACTTGAAAAGTCATCGAGTGTTTGAAAGTTAATTGAAATTGTTTCAGGTATGTTCGTTTTTGGATCTTGTTTGGCCTTTCACAACTGACCAATTCTGTTTGTCATTAGCGATTGTCAACAGAACATGACTGTTGTCGTTGGTGACTCTGTTTGAAATCTCGAGACCCCCGCATTGTTATTTTTACAACCGCCGAGACCTAAACAAGCTACCGTCTCATCTGCATGGTCTTCAACATGTCTACCGCGATCAGGACGACACTTCAACCCGTACCCGAGTCCTTACCCGCCGATCATGTCACAGGCGGGAAGGCGTCGAAGTCGGTAAAACCAAATTTTGGCCTTTAATTAGAAAAATAATTAGTTTCTCATGTTTTGCGTAAGTTGAAACGTAGACGGCAGCCGTAGGTCAGCGGGAATTGCACAATTCTGATGGTAAAATTCCAGGGTGTTGTTGTTGTAGCCTGAGGGGGGATCCTTTTTGAGCTCCATGATTTGAAACCTGAGGGCGCTAGTTGAGGGTTTGTCCCGCGCCTGGCACACTTTACATGGCCAGCCTCATTGATGAGTGTCTGTGTGCAAGTCCTCAGTGTTTAATGCAGTTCAATTGTGACTTGATACACGGATGGTGCGCTCCCAAACTCCTGGTTGTTGTGACTCTGATGGCTTTCATGACATGGGCAATAGAACCGGCCAGGTGGCCACAAAATTACTCAACTTTAATCAGTTTAATTTTAGTGAAGCAATTCAGTTCAGCTGTTGATAAATTTTGTGTTTTATTTTTTTTTTTATTCTTTCAGGCAAAGGCTACTCCCGTTAAGACACCATTGCGGCCGGTACGTTGGACAAAAAAAGTCATGTATTTTTTCCAGTTTTTCTCGGCAGCTGACGTCATTGGGTGACTCTGTTAACCGAGTATGAATGAGCCAATGGAAACGGGGGGAAGCCTTGAGTAAATGGGTCAAGCCCCCTCACAATTTAATTACGGGATTTTGACATTTTAATTTTTTCCCGTCTTTTTTTTGGTCAACGAGGTCTATTGATCGTTCTTGTTTGGCACATGCAGAAAGGGCGGGGGGAGAGGGTGGGCGTCCGTGAACTTGTTCATTTGTGGACAAAAGTTGGCTTCAGAGCTTCAAATGTAGCAGATTTCGCGTGAAAATGAAAACTGGAGGCCGCAGCTGTTGTTCTCTCAGCCGGTCATTGTCTTTTCTGTTGCGTCCTCAACGCTCCGACGGAAGCCGGAAGCGTAGAATTTTCCTCTTGACTGCTTTCCCTCTGCCAGGAGTCATAGCTCAGCGATCTCGCCCCGATGTGTCAATCTCGCCCTCCCACAGAGCTCGTGTAGTAGTCGCCCTAGAAGTTAATTCGCCCGATTGCATGATTGGTCGTAGAAAGTAACAGCTACTCACCCTGCTATCTTTTGAGAGGATCTCGCCCTAAGCCTTCGTACGCCCGTCGCCATTTTTCGCCCCGTAGTGAGTTCACTTCAAAAAGAAAACTCGCCCCGTTATCCACCTCTTTAAAAAGTTGACCTTTTTGCCTGATTACGCAAGTCGCCCTTTGTAGACTTTTGGGACAAGTAAACGGAAACTTGCGCTGCTAATCACCCTATTAAAAGTGTCGTCACTTTTCGCCCTAGTACGCGACTCGCCCCTTCAAAACCTTGGGGTGAATTCGCCCTAGTATTGGTTTTCTCCCCGTAATGGAACTTACTGAATCATAAAAACTCGCCCGGTTATTCACGTTGCTACAAAGTCGCCCGTTTCGCTCTTGGAATATAGTCCTCCGAATGTTGTTTTTCTCGCCCCATAGTAGACATTAGTTCAAGAAATAAACTCGCCCCATTGATTTTAAGGTCAGAAAATGTTATTAAACGCCTTGTAAAAAGTCGCCCTTCTCGCCCTTGGACCGTAGTCCCTCAAGCATAATTTGTTTGCCCCGTAGTGGACATTAATTCAAGAAAGAAACTCGCCCCGTCGGTTTAAATGACAGAAAATGTCGTCCCAGTAAACGCCTAGTGAAAAAGTCGCCCTTTTCGCCCCCTGAAGACCTTGGCAAGCAGGGGGTGATTTTTGTTGGAAAAGCGCTCAAGGTCTCATTGGCGGCTGAAAGAAATCAACAAAATTCTTTGGGGCCACGCCTCTTTTTGTTGGGACATAATGGATTGTCCTGCCCTGCGGCTCTGCTGACCTTTTACATCCCCGTTGTTGTTGTTTTTTTTTCGGTTTTATTTTCGTCTCTTGGATTGTAATATTTTTTATTAATTTATTAATAAAAAAACATATCGTGAAAGTGACGTGCTCCATATGGGCTGCACCCAAGTCTCAGCTCGTCCACATGCAACCGAAAAACACGGTACGCGACGGGGAAAAAAGGGAGGAGAATGACGTCATCTGCTGCTTATTGTTTTCATTAGTCACCATCGCGTTTGATGTATCCTTTCAATAATCAGTATTACGAATTCTTATTATTTTAAATTAATGAAGTATGTAATGTATTTGCATTGTAGTTATATGCCATCGCTTTTATCATTCTATTTGTTTGCTTCATATTTGGGTTGTGAAACAGGGAACAGATGTCGGCGGAGGCGGTGGCGGAGGCGGCGGAGGGAGCGTCTCCTCGGTGCGGAGCTCCTCGCGGAGGACGTCGGAGGAGCCGCACATTGGCAAATACCGTCTGGTGAAAACCATCGGCAAGGGCAATTTCGCCAAAGTCAAACTGGCCAAACACATCCCCACCGGCAAAGAGGTGACCTAACCCCTAATCCGTTTTTTTCCCCTCTAATATCGTCATCTAGCCCCCCCCCCCAGGGCGGTTATTATCCCCTGGCAATAACAAATAAAATACGGTCCTGTGGTCTGCGCAGTACCGCTAGTCCGTGACCAATGAAGCATGGGAATCTAATTCGTTATGTTTATTGTATTGCAGGTGGCTATAAAAATTATCGACAAGACCCAACTGAATCAGGGAAGCCTTCAGAAGGTAATATCGATAACTATACTGGTTATGGTGACTCGTTACTGGCTAAATTAACCTAATCAACTTTAAATTAGCATTCCGTGAATGTGACTAAAAGATTATTGATTTTGACAGCTATTTCGAGAGGTCCGCATCATGAAGATACTAGATCATCCCAATATAGGTACGTCTCCATGATGGTTTCCAAGTGACGGATTTATGTGTATATCTGCTTAATTTGTGTTTGTGAATTGGTTTACAGTGAAGTTATTTCAAGTCATCGAAACGGAGAAGACACTCTACCTGGTCATGGAGTACGCCAGCGGCGGAGAGGTCTTCGATTATCTCGTGCTCCACGGACGAATGAAGGAGAAGGAAGCCCGGGCCAAATTTAGACAAGTAACAAGAATTACCTGTCAAATTATTTCCCACAGCGACGATCTATTTCTCCTATTTTCCCCTTTTTATTAAATTTATTTATTCATTTATTCATTTATTTTGCGCAGATTGTCTCAGCAGTGCAGTATTGTCATCAGAAACGTATCATCCACCGCGATCTTAAGGTAATTTTCAAATTGCATTGGGGAATTTTAAAGTGTAGATGAATGGTTTTTCATGTATTCTACCTTTTGTGTGGACTTTTCGTACAGGCGGAGAATTTATTGCTCGACAGCGAGATGAATATTAAAATCGCCGATTTTGGCTTTAGCAATGAATTCACTCCGGGCAATAAACTTGATACTTTTTGTGGCAGTCCGCCATATGCTGCTCCTGAATTATTCCAAGGTACTATTTTGTTTATTTTTTTTGTCTTCTTTACTGGTATCATCCGGCAATCGATTTCGTGCAACTGTCTCGAGATTACGCTCCTTTTTTTATTTATTTTTTTTCTGCTTCATTTTGAATCGTAACAACAGTTGTGTGGCCACTTTATTTTTTTTTCTTTTATCGGTATCCTTCATTTTAATATTTCATTGCCAAACTGGAAAAATAGTATCGAGTTAAGTTAATTTAATGAATAAATTTTTAGGTAAAAAGTATGACGGACCAGAAGTGGACGTTTGGTCCCTAGGAGTGATCCTGTACACGCTGGTGAGCGGTTCCTTACCGTTTGACGGGTCCACGCTGCGGGAGCTGCGGGAACGGGTGCTGCGGGGAAAGTACCGCATCCCGTTCTACATGTCCACCGACTGCGAGAACCTTCTCAAGAAGTTCCTCGTTCTCAATCCCACTAAACGAGCGTCGCTCGAGGTACCCCCACCCGTCCCACGATCGATTTCATTATTGTATTATTATTAATATTATTATTATCGGATGAATGTATATTTTTAACTTTATTAATGCTACTTCTTGATGTTTGCTCGTTTCAGTATTTACGAAAAATTCTTAACGGTTATTAATTTTAATCCCTTTTAATTTTTCCCATGTTTTACGCGTACTATCAAGTCCTGTTCGTTCGCGTGATGTTGTTAATTTCTAACATTTTTGTGTAAATTTTTTGCTGGTGTGTATTGCAGGCCATCATGAAGGACAAGTGGATGAACATGGGCCACGAAGAGGAAGAGCTGAAGCCGTTTATCGAACCCGAGACGGACCTGTCGGACCTCAAACGGATAGAGATCCTGGTCGGAATGGGTCACAACCGCGCCGATATTGAGGACAGCCTCCGGCTGCAGAAATATGACGACATTTTCGCCACGTACTTGCTGCTAGGGCGCAGATCCTCGGACGTGAGAATTTTACTCTTTATATCAACTCGAAACGATAATCCAACATAATAGATAAATGAATAAAGTGATTACAATAATAAATGAATAAACAAATAAATAATTTAAGGTTATAAACGAATAAATAAGTAATAATATAGAAGAATAATGTAATAAATAAATTTGTGATAAGAATGAAAAATCAATCAACCGGAATAATGTCGAAATATTAATCGGCTTTGAATTGGGTTTTGACAGCTCGAAAGCGACGGCTCACGCTCGGGCAGCTCACTCTCCCTCCGCGGGATCACTCCTCGGGCCGAGACATCCACTGGGCCGGTCTCGTTATCCTCAGCGACGACGGGTCACAGTCACGGGACATCGGCGTCGACCGGAGGTGCCGGCGGAGCGGCTTCATCCGGCGGCGGAGGAGGATCGAGCAGCGCGGCGTCATCCAGCTCGGCACACCGGGGCGTCCACCGCTCCATCTCGGCCACTTCATCGAAGACGGGCCGCCGCGCCTCTTCCGGCGGGGATTCGAAGGATGTACCCGCAGCCGCGTCGACATCGACCACTTCGTCAACGACGTCAACCTCGACCACGCGCAGTGGGATGGCCTCACCGCAGGCGACCAACCACAGCACGCCGACCAACTACTTCCGCCGGCAGAATACCATCGATTCCGCCTCGATTAAAGAGAATTCGGCTCGGATGGCGGCCAATGCCTCGAGGCCGCTGGCTTCGCCAGCCGCGCTTAAGAATGCTACGGCTGTCAATAACGAAAACGCCACAGGTTTTTTTAAAAATTCCTTCCCCTTACATTCCCTTTATCAACTGAAATTTAATCTACAATTTAATTATAATTAATATAACTTGAAATCAGAAGCAAAGATTATCAAACAAAACTTCATTCATTGTTTATCTTGTCTTAATCGAATTATTTATCTATTCATAAAGTGATGATTCAATATTGTGTGAAATGACGAGCCAAGGTTCGCTGGTGAGATTTATTAAAATTGAATTCGAGGTCAAACTAAATTTTAAAATATTCATTTGAATTAGATAATAAACTGTCTGACAGTTATGCTAATTGAAATGCTCGACATTTGAACAAGTGATTTCATGTTTTGTTTGTTGTTGTTTTTTTCCTTGGCGAAAAAGGTAACAGCGGTACATCGAGCCCAGCCAGCAGCTTATTTGGCAAACCGCGCGGCCTGATCAAGTCCAACACGATGGCTGCTGCTGCCAACCGCACCCTGGGACCCGGACCTGCAGTCGGAAGGCGTTCCACCATTGGCTACGAGTCCAAGTCGTCGTCCAGCGAAAAAACCAACTCGATTGGTGGCGAATCGTCGACTCCGTATGTTCCTTACTTTAACCCGGTTACCTTTAATTGCCGCCTTTTTTGGCTGTTCCGTCAAGACCTGCGCATGCCGGTTAATCGTCCTTTTAGCTTAAAACCTTTTGGTAGATTTACTTCTTAATCGATTGATAGTTGGATAGAGTGCGTTCGTGTGCGGCGGCTGCAGTTGCTTCGTTTACTGCGCTTTTTTTTAAATTATTATCATTAGCTTAGCGTAATTAATAAAAAGCGACTCTTGTTATTCTAATCATTCAATTCAGATGATAAATTATCGATTAATTAATGTGAATAAAGTAACAATTAGTGCAAATAATCATCGGGCTAGTGCCAGATAAGCGCAAGTTATGGTTGTATTAGCACGTATTTGGTTCACGTGTGTTTTGTTATACCGCTGTGCTGCCGAGTACCCAAAAAGCAAGTTTGGAATGAGACTAATATCGCAAGTTCTTTTCCCTGTGTGCTGCTCGGGTTGTGCGGTTGGGCGTGTGTCAGAAGTGGCAAATCCTCAGCGGACAAGACGCAAGAGAACGGCGGTGGCGGCGGGTCGGGGGGCGGCGCTTCGCTCCTGCCCCGGCCAATCAAAGGACACGTCAAATCGGCTTCCATTTCGACCTCTGTCCGAGTGACTGGCGGGGCCAGTAGCATTCGAGAAGCCTCCCCGCCCCGCGACTCCGCTACCGCCCTTGATTCTTTCAAGACCAGGTAGTGACTACTATTTACAAGCAAAACAAACAAACAAAAAAACACACTCGGTAAAAGAAATAAAAGCACCCGGGGAGCTAATTGTTTGTGTTGTCCTTCGTTCTGCGTGCGGGTTTTTAATTATTTTTTTAAACTTACTTTTGGGTTGAAATTTGCGTTTGATTGGGTCACACACTGGTCGCGTACAGTTTAGAGCAGAAAAAAAAGGTTCCGAATTGCGTAGGAAATTGTGGATCTGTTTAACTTTAGGATTTTATTTTGGCACAACTTACAGCCCGATTTGAATGAAACTTTATTCTTGTGTAAAGTACTATCAGTACTACAGTCAGCATTTTTTTGGCTGTTGTATCTTTGGAAACTTGGCTGCAATAAGCGATCGACTTTTCCCCAGCGAGAACCCTTTTTTTCCACTGCTCTATCCTGTACACGGTTTCTCGTTTACACCGAGCGAGTTGAGATTTCGGTGGGTGTATTCACTGTAGTGTCGTTTGTTTTCTACAACTTTGGTTTGTGATGAGTTTGGAACCGCACAAAGGCACACGTGGGTGAGCGAGTCGGGCAACGTATTGTTTATTGTCTTCTCTTTAATTTTTTGTTTAGAAAAATAAAAATGTGAAAGTGTTTAGCTGCGAAATACCGAAAAAGTGAAGTCTTCGCGGCCGTAGAACTGTAATTTTGTTTCTTAATGAATCGCGCTGTTTTCCGCGTAATTTCCACTTTGATGTCGCTGTTTTGTTCACGAAGTTACTTATTATTTTTATTGGTTTGTTACTTATTAACTGTTGTTATTATTAATATTAACTTTTTGTTATTGAACCATTAATTGTTGGTTTTCTTTAATTAATATTTATTTATTTGTTAGTCATGCCCGTTTTGTTTTTAGTTAGTTTTATTTCTGGTTGTAAATTTCAATTTTTTTATTGTTGATTTTTTTTAGATTTTATTTCTTTAATGAATTATAATTTGCCGTGTCGAGTTTGTGGCTTTTTTTGCAGTTTTAGCAACTGTCCTCTGAACCGTCTTTGGCTTTTCCAGTTGCGCTCATTTTCTGTTTTTAATTAATTTATTTTTTTTTAATTTTGAAGCGCTTACGTATAATCAGCTAATTGTGTTGAATTTTGTTGAAATTGTTTTGTTTTGTTTTTTTAATATCAGTCGGGCTTCTAGCGGGGCGAGCGGAGCCTCGGGTGCAGCGACTCCGACGCCGGGATCAAGTGTGGCTAACCGGTTCCCGACCAACCAGTTCCCGCGCAACGTTCCCAGTCGGTCGACATTCCACAGTGGCCAGAACCGGCCGCGAAACCAAGCGGCCGCTGCTTTCGCCGGAGGCGCCATGGGCGGCGCCGGCGCCGCGCTGGGACCCGACGCGTCCGGGCTGGGCAACGCTTCGCGCACCTCCTTCTTCTCCAAATTGTCGTCTCGCTTCTCCAAACGGTAAATTGTCATTTCCTCGGTCCTGAATTTTACGAAGCAAATTTAAGTTTAAAAAATTAGGTGAATAACATTTAATGAAATACAATAAAATTTAAGTTATTGAGCCTTATTAGCATAGAATTAGAATATAATAATTCCCAGTTAAAACATTAAAAAACTGATTTATTGATAAACTCTTATAAGATAGTTAATGTCACGATATCGGTAGTGGTAATTTAAAAATCCAAATAAGCTAATCCATTTAATTAATTATAGTTTGATTTAAAATTAACGTCAAGTATTTAATTTCAAAATTTTGAAATTGTAACAGACGTCAGATTACTAAATTTTAACACGGTAAATTGTAATGGGTGTTTTAGTCTCGGTTTGAGACATGAAAAGCTAATCTGCTGATTTACTTATTGATTGGAATGTAACTTTAGTTTGAAGACTTTGATTCGTCAGCTATTTACGGCGGTCGGTACCTTAATGATAACATCCCAATAGGCTTATTCACTTGATTCTTACTGGTTAATCTAATGGTAATAATATTGTGTATAGTGTTGAAAGAGACGGGTTTTGATGTTGAACGGGCGGTGGGGGTTAGGGAGGTGGACGGCTAGTTTGATTGATTGACTATGGGCAATGTTTTCCGTAGTAACGTAAATGACGATCAAGTGAAACCGCGCTCCCTCCGCTTCACGTGGAGTATGAAGACCACCTCTTCTCGCGACCCTAACGAAATCATGATGGAAATCCGCAAGGTATTTCACTTTACCAAAACAAAACAAAAAACGAGAACCAAGAAACAAACCACAAATTTCAATCAACAACCTTTCCCCCCCCCCCAAGCTTATCTGTTCCATGTCCTTGGCATTACTGTTGAGCTATTCTCGTCTTTAACCCTCTTCTTTTTATCAACCCTCTGCTTTTTTACCTTTTAAACCCCTTTTTTTCTCCCCTTCGTTTCTATGAATAGAACTGTCAGGCACTGTCCCGCTTTGGTCTTTCACTTGTACGGGGGTTACAGTAGAAGTTCTAACCGTTCAGAAACCTACCCGGCTTTGTAATTCCACACACAATTTTTCTTAATTTTTTTTTAATGTATAAAGGAATCGAACTGTTGCGCGTTTTTTTCATGTCGTATTTGTGTCAATGTATTGGACAATTCAAGTATAACTGAATGAAGATGGAGATAGCGAGATTAAGAAAAAGCCGGGCAGGTTTCCATCATAGGTTGAACCTCTCCCCTCAAGATTCCCCACCTGTTTTTTTTTTTCTTATTATTTGTTTTTTGAAAAACTGATTGATTTAAAAGTAAATTAATTAATTAATGAGGTTATTAATTTTGATTTGAATTACTTGATGTGGGGGGGAAAAATAGGTTCTTGACGCCAACAACTGCGACTACGAACAGCGCGAGAGGTACCTCCTCCTCTGCGTCCACGGCGACCCCAACACCGACTCTCTTGTCCAGTGGGAAATCGAGGTTTGAAAATCAAATTGAATTGTGTTTTTCAAGTAATTACGTTTTAACTTCTGTGACAGGTATGCAAATTACCTCGCCTCTCCCTAAACGGCGTTCGCTTCAAACGCATATCAGGGACGTCGATAGGCTTCAAGAACATCGCCTCCAAAGTGGCCAATGAACTCAAGCTATGATTCCTGCGAGACACGCCCCCACCATTCATTCATCGCCCTCCTACGACACGCCCACTTTCTTCCACCCCCCTCCTTCCCCCCGTTCGAATTTCTCCCAACCTGGGGTTGATTTGCGAAGTCGAAAACTTGAGATTTTTTTAAAATTAAATTAAACTAATTGATTAGATTCGTTGACATTGAAAAGTCCATTTCCTTTCCGTTCTCTTACCAATTGTTTTGATATTTTTTTTCGACCTTAGAATTATTCTGAAAAGGGATATTTGCTCACCTACACACGTAGTCTCCGGAACTCTTGTTGTCATTCAATTTGCCGGCCGTGAAGTGGACGTTGGGTTGCGCAAAACGCGGAAACTGCCTAGCAAGGAAATGTTGGAGCGTTGACAGAGACATTGTTGAATATCCTAGCTGTGTAACTGAGATGTAATGGGGAAAATTAGGATACAAATTTCACTGGGAAGAGGAAACGTAAACACGAAGATAAAAAAAAAAGTGTTGGGCCACATTTGTTTAGCTTTAATGGTATTGGTCGGCAGATGCAAAAAAAAAAAGATAACTGAAAATTTTTTTTCCAATGAAATTACTCTCCTCCGCGTATTGATCAGATATGGGTTGATTGCATTTTTCACGTGTATGTAGATTTATTTATCACTTAATTATCTTTCTTTCTCTCCCCCCTCCACCCCTCTTCATTGTCGTATTTTGGACATCAGCGCAGAGATTTCAGGATTGTCTTTCTGTTTTCTATTTTTTTTGGATTTTTTTGGCGGTATTGGTTATTTTTCTTCGAAATTATTGTCACGATTTCTTGGTACATTGCATGTTCAAGCGGCTGCCCTCTTTTTCCCCTCCATTTTTTATGACATCATATTATAGGTCAAGTTCTGCCATAAACTCTTCTTTTCCCCTTATCTTGTGTCATACATTTCTCCTGTGTAATTCATATCCTTCCCATAGTTGTCTGTTAAATAATTTGACGATGTGCACCTTGCTAATTAATACGAAAAACATTGAACCGATTTTTTTTTTCTCTCGAGTTTTTCTGAATGAATTTGATCAAGCATTGTAAATTTATACCATGACGATCAGATTAAGGAAAATACAGTTTTTTCGGAAATCTGGCAACGCCGCAAGGTAAAAATAATCCCTACAGCAGCTGAATTTGTTAATGAAGCAACTTCAACTGAACGTTTCAACGAAGTTTGGGCAAGAAAAAGAAAATGGCCAAGAAAAAATTAAACGCAACGCAAATGGCTACCGGGGCGACAGCGAATAAAATGAATTTTCGCCCGGCGGTGGACCTAGGACGCAATTCCAGCAAGGGTACCAAGCCTCTACCCGATCCTACGTCAATCCCTCAAGTTTTGCTACTGATGGTAGTTCATGTTTGTCGGAGGATTTTGTTCGTCGATCCTTCGATCAAAGTCGGGATATACATCATGGCCGTGTTCATCGGCAGTATCCTGGCCGACGTGCTGCCCATCCCGCGGACGTACTTCTCGAGAAAAGATAACCTCTTCAACGTTTTCTTCGTCAAGCTCAGCTGGGGTTGGACCATTTTTGCCGTCGGCGCTTTCCTCTACCTGACGAGCTGCGTCTACTGCTGTGGCGAGAGGACGAAGATCCGGCAACACCTGTTGAGATTAGCCATTGCGACGTTGATGTGGTTCTTCTGGACCAAGTCGTTTGTTTACGTCGAGGAAGCCTACGGGTACTGTAGTAAAACTCAGCTGAGACAGGACAAAAAGGCGTGCCTGGCGAAGGGACTGACGTGGCACAGTTTCTCCATATCGGGACACACGTTCATTCTCATCTACTGCACGCTGATCATCATGGAAGAGGCCAAGGCGCTTGTCGGATGGGAAGCTATTAAAGACTATATCAGGATGGAGGAACACAACAGGGGCGCTAGTGAGGACGCCAAAGACGGCACCACGTTGGAACTCCTTACCGAAGAGCAGTTCGAACAAGTCAAGGAGAAATATGAAAAGCACACGCCGTACGTCCGATTCCTGTTCATCGGAATGGCTATTCTCTCCGTCATCTGGGACGTGATGCTCACCTCGACGGTCATTTACTTCCACACGACCCCGGAAAAGTTCCTTGGGTCAATTGTCGCCGTCCTTGTTTGGTTCTTCACGTACAGGTTCTGGTTTATCAACAAGTATTTTGGTATCCCCCTGCCGGGAGAGGGCCTGTTCCGCTACATGAATCCAGTGGACCCGCTGCAAACCCTGCGACTGCGCCGGAGGTCGTCTATCAGAATGTCGCACCTGGAAAGCCGAGCCAAGAACGACCGAATCCCCATGTTTATGGGGATGCCTCTCTATGCTTTACGGAACGCGAACGGTCAGGATTCAACAAATACTCTGACTGATGACCGATTATCCAAGACGTGATCTAACTTGTACCCTTCTGTAATTTGTCTTTTTTCTGTGCCTTGACTCTTTTGCGTTCCCTTATGAAATTTGTTGTAAGTTTAGCAGAAATTGAAAATCTGACTCAAAATAAACATTGATATCACACCAACCCCAACGTTACTGTCTTGGACAGTTTATTAAGCACAGGAACACTTAATACTACAGCCTTCTTGAAATCTAACTAGAACTGTAGCCCGAAAGCTTTTGCTGAATGCTTCAGTTGCGGTATTGGGGGCCGGGGTTCAGGTAGTAGGAGCCGTCAGCATAACCCTGAAACAGAATAAGAATGAACTGGGAAATAAAGAACCAGTACAGACAAACTATGTTCGTTACCCAAACAAAGGTAGCGGCAGTAAAGATGACGCCCAGCAGAAGCTGCACGTTGTTGGCGCGTTGACGAGCGCTGTTGTATTCCTGCCACGAACCAGACGGGACGGGTAGCTCGTTTATCGAGGGCGTCCTGTAAGCGGCGGGAGCATGGGAGTGGCCAGCACGCGCATTGCTACGAGTGGCGCGCACTACAAAAACATGTAATATTATGTAGTTTTAATATAATTCAAATCAATTAATTAGCCATTTTGTAACAACGGAATTTCCCCTTTGGTTACTACGTCCTGCCCACTGCCACCAACTGTTTGGCTTCCGCCGTATATTATTGATTTGTCATTTAAAACCACAGGGCAATGTCAACTCGTTAGATAAACTGCAATAAGGTGACAACTGGGAATTAACGAGAAACTTACCTGCAGAGGACAAGACTGTTCGCGAGATGCCGGACATTTTGGACGAAGAGTTGAGCTCCAAGTACAAAAGCGAAAGGGGTTAACACGTAGGCCCTTGGGTGGCTGTTGGACGTGAGCCAAACAAGATACCGGGTTTTTGTTTTCCTTTTTATTAAATCGATTCATTTTCAGAATCGATACTTAATCCGCGACGGAATTTAAGTATTAAATTGCACGATTCTCACAAAAGTTACTATTAGGTATCAAATTTTAATGCATTTAGTAGCTGTCAAATATAACACTTTTAAATAGGAAATTTAGAGGGTAAAACGGCAATGGCGGAATTTGGCGGAAACTTGGCGCGAAATTTGGATAAGGGTCCTGTGACGGTTACCGTTGGGAACATTAAAACCGGACCTATTTTTATCCAAAGATTGACTCTAGTGTAGTGTTTGATATTAGCAAGGTAAAATAAATGACGTTGAGCTGTTTTCATTTAGCACCATAAGCGTGTAAACAGGTTTGATCGTTTGTTTATTTGTGGTAATTGAGCAAGTTAAATGCGTTCGTTGTACTGGCAAATGGGAATAAGAGGTTACGGGGGCCGGCAATCTTAGAACACCTATTGGGTGATTACACTGTCTATCCAGTCCAAGTAGGACGACACTCTCGTATACACGCCTGGTGTGCGATTACCGCCACAGCGCTTAGGGCCCCAAGCGACGACTCCTACAATAATCCACTTGTTTGGTTCTATTTCATGCATCAGAGGGCCTCCGGAATCGCCTTCGCAGGCATCAGTGGTTCCATTCTGGCCAGCAGCGCACAGTACGGAAAAGCTGATCCTATTTTTTCCGTAGGCTTGGCGACAGTCAGCTTGCTTCCAAATATCAACGTCTGCTTGTTGCAGCTGGCTGGACCCCATAGTATCCTTATTAGATCGCTTACCCCAGCCTGCGAAAGACGGACTTCAAATTCAGCATATGAACAAAATGAATGTCTCAGTAAGATACGCATACCAGTAACAATGGCCTTTTTCCCTTCCAGTTGCCCCATAACCAACGGCTGCATGCAAATGGTCTTAACAGTGTCCGATAAAGTGACCGGTTTAAGTAATTCCACGATAGCCATGTCATCTTTAAACATATCATAGTTCGGGTGAATGTGAAACTCCTTAGCCGTGTGAAGATTTGTCATGGCTCGTCCAGCTGGCGCACTGAAACCGGTCTCGCCAAGGCGGATGAAAAGTTTCTCTGGCTGGAATCTGTTCATGGATTTAGTGTAGCATGTATACAAGTGATAGTTCCACATTTGTTTATGAATAGTCAGTACTTGTTAAGACAGTGAGCAGCTGTCAGTACGTGGCGGTCCGTAATAAGACTTCCTCCACAGAAAGGTATTATGTCGGAAGTGTCGTTGAGAAGTGCTGCCAGCCAAGGCCAGTCCGACTTATCAGCCGGCTGCCCGCCGGCGACGTACCGGACCTTCCGAATATGGCGACCACACTCTTGAATATCAAACACTAAAATTTAATACACTCGACAATACAGAAAAAAACTGCTTCATGCAACATCGTACGCTTGTAATCATTTGAAAAATATAATTTCCATGCAATGCGCATACTCAAAAACTACATGGCAACAATGTGGAACGGTAGGAAAAGCGTATAGAAGGCGTACTGCGCTAGCCAGACGAACAGCATTTTTAAACATTAAGTGTTTAATCGTAGTTTCACTCGTTTCTATAAGATTGTTATGTTGTACGAAACGTTATTTCAGAAATGCTATTTACTCATGCACACGTCTTCTTTATACAACTATACATTGCAGGTTTATCGTACTGTCATTTGTTACCGTTAGGTGAGGAAGAAGCAGCTCCTCTCACGTCAACCAGCGCTGTACTTTCGTTGATCAATTTAGAGATTGCGCTAAGCACGGGATAATTGCCATTGCCACATACGTTTTGAAAGTCATCCGAAGTAATCCCCCAAACCATGACCCCGCCAAGGCCCGAATCGATAGCATACTTGGTTTTAACTTCGGCCATCTGAGGATCATCGTAAGAAACCCATTGGTTGCCAGAGTACGCAATCGGACCAATAACCTTGGTGGGATCCGAAACAACACTCCAATCCTGAAACTTAACATTCATGCAGATTTCGAAATAAGCTAGACTTCCTGCATCTTTCGTGAAAGGGCCCGCCTCTCCGGGTCCAAAAGCTGTCGCTGGTGGTTTGTACAGTTTTGACGCCAGCTTCCAGGTCTGGCCGGTAGTGGAGATACCTAGGTTCAGCTTTGACGGTGGCGTCCCCTTTTCGATGTAGTAACTGATGGTTGCGTTGACATTATTGCTGTCTTCGAATTCCCAATCCCTAGAGTAGAGAGGAGCGTGGTGATCGGCGATACGTTCGTCAGCATCGTGATAGCTGAACGACCAAACATTGATGAAGTCAACCAAACTGCTGATGGCCGGTACATCGTAGGCCGAGTCAATGCGTGATTGGAATCTCGTTCCTATAACGCTCAGCAGAAAACCGTGTGGATTCAAAGCTTCTCGAAGACTTCGCAGGATCGCCACATACTTCTGCTTATCGGAAGATGCAAGGAACAGCCAGCGGAGGTCGATACCGTCAAACTTGTGCTGTTTCAGAAAGTTGATGACAGAGTCTGTAAAGGTTTTCAACAAGGGACCATCTGAGCCTATCTTTGACAAGAGACTCCGAGTTTGGTCCGAACTACCGTCGATGCTGATTATAGTTTTCAGATTGCGATTAGCCTGCTTGAGGCCGTTAAACTTGGCGTAGTATTTGTTTTTAATGTCCAGGTCGTTTTCGGGTTTGAGGACGTACGTAGCTTTGTCAATAGTAGCGCTCGAGTAAATTAGGTGACTGCAGAGGAACGGGTTGATGTCTTCTATAGTGAACTTGCCAATACCTAGTCGGGTAATGGACTTCCTGCTGTAATAGCACACCGAGCGGAAATGTTGGCAAGAAACTGCGCCAACCAGCACGGAAAGCAAAAGCAGAGGTGCCTTCATTATTCACAGCAAAATATACGAAGAGACTGCGGCAGCAGACTGAGATGAGTAAATGCCGAAACCACCTCACTGCGACTGGTTCCTGTTTTACTGGTAGGTACATCTTCAAAATGCTGCCCTTGAGGGCTTTCACATCATCTGAAGGTCAGTTTCTCAATTAAGTGGACGGGGTCCTTGCATGAACCGCGACCAAGGAAAACAACTTTCTTGTGTCGCCTGTGACTGTTACTGCATTATATTTTGTAATCATCTCTTTGTCAGCTTGATTTAAGCCTCAATTTATTGTACGTTTACCATCTGGTAAAGACAATCCTATACAGAGTGCGTCTAGCGAATTTTCGCGTTTTACGACTAAAGGGTTAATACACTGGAGTTTTTTTTCCTTGGCGTGATGTCAAGGTCCTGGTTTCAAGGAAACCGCAACAGTTTCACCGAACGGGCTGAAACCTGCAGTTGAAATAACACTTTGGGGGAAACGTTAAACAAGAAAGTAACAAAACTTCCTGTAGGACCAACTTAATAAGTTATGAAACATACTGTACGTATTACACACATTAATAACACAAACATTATAACACCTAACGAGAAAAAGTCATAATGGCTGGCCATATATTGCATAGCCGCAGGGCAAAACCCGAGCCAGCAAAATCACATTATCATAGTATCGTTCCAAAAGTCTACACCTGAAAGCTATTTGCAACACGCAGTATGTTCAGTATAGGACGTGTTCTATATGGTCTATTTCGGTACTTGAATGCAATCCAACTTGCAGTCGTCAACTGCATAGATATTACCATGGCAACCCAACTCAATGTTGTATTATTCAGCTGTAGTCGTTACCTACGTATATATGCAGTGCTAAGAGGTCAAAACTCATTGAAAACTATATACTGCACTAACGCGATACAAGTAAGCCTATTGCGACCGTTTATAAACAAAGCGTTTATCATTAGGGACACGGATTTACACGCGTAACCAACATTCAAATTAAAGGTGATGCTATTGATATTTTTAGCTTGGTTTTTCAACATGGGTGCAGCGACGCATGCGTGTTGCTTGTTGCGGTCTGTTCCCTATCCGCTTTGGCCAGGGTTCCCTGTTGATCCGCATATCTATTGATTCTATGCAGCATAGCAAAGCTATATGACAAGTTATTAATTGTCCAGTACTGTAAGTTTCATGTGATAACTTTACGTTGTCGCACCACCGCATAGTAGGCTAGCCTGTCAGATCTTTCAAGGTAAGTTTTGTGGGGTTTCGCCATTTCATCGACTTGAAATGTAAGCGGCTTATCTGTGAACGCCGCGGCCTGTCTGTGACGAATAGTACGAATAAGCACAACCACACAAAAAACGCTGTCAAAGACTAAAGATATAAAGAGTATTGACAAGTTTTAAAACGATGAAGCAAACGAACTTGGAAGGGTAACCATTTTAAAGTGTTGAAAACATGGTATTCAAAAGCTCCGTCTGATTACGTACGTAAGCGCGATCTTTATTTCCAAGGCCTGTGGATCATCCATAAAAAGGCCAAACATTATGGTCACGTGACCGGTAAAGAACGTTACGCCATCTAGCGGCTCGAGTTATAGATTGAATTTTGCCGGAAGGGTTCGCTATTGTTTTGTATTTACGGAAGACAAAGCGAGTTTAGCCTTGTGCATGTGGATATTTGGAAAAAGACTTGGTTTTTTTCCTTGCTTTCCTACCCCAAGGCGCGTCTTTGTTTACCTTTGTGATGTCACGTTGCTTGCAGTTGCTGGAAACGCTCATGTTTCCCTCGGTCTGACGTCTCGATCTGGTCTAGTAGATAAAAGTCTTAGCCACACAAGCCTTGTTTAATCTCTTGAACATGTTATAAGGCTTGTTGTGGGCATGTACTTATCATGGATACGTTACAAGTAGCTGTAAAGTAAGTTGACCAGAAAACAGCGCAAACAAAGGACGTGTCATTTGTATTCACTTGTGGTCTTTTCTGTACTGTAGGTCTACTTTAGCTGGCAAGACTGTTATGATGAGCTCCACGCTCGTGGAGACGGTTTCGATCAACTACGAGGATTTCAGCGAGAGTTTCCTCACTTGCAGCACTTGTTTATGTATGAAAGTATCATTTGACGGCCATGTACACGGAGCCTTATATCAATAATTGTTGTCTACAGGTACTTATGATGGCGCGGAACACACCCCAAAGCTACTTCATTGCTCACACACAGTATGTCTACATTGTCTTTCTCGCATCGTTGCGGCCGCGCAGACTCGAGGATCCGCGGAGAGTGAACAGCCGAGCTCGTTTCGCTGCCCCATATGCAGGGACGTGATCCAGGTACCGCGAGGTGGAGTCGGAGCCCTTCCCCCGTCCTTCCTGGTGAACCAGCTACTCGATCTGATGGCTCAGCTGCGACGGGAAGTCGTACCCAAGTGCGCCATTCACTCCGCGCAGGTCGGTCTTTGCTCCCTGTACTCTTCTCACTGCTCTTTACGGTTAAATACAACCATTCTGGCTGTTGTACTAGGAATTACTGTTCTGCGAAAGCTGCGACTCAGTATTTTGTCCCCGCTGTACCAGCGGCATCCACGGGACTAACACGAATAGTACAAACTCGGACGGCAGTTGCTTCGGGGATCACACCGTCGTTCCCTTTTCCATAGCGATTAAAAGAATGTCGGAAATTCTCCTCTACAAAGCCAACGAAGTCCTGGCGAAGGTAAGCCCTCTCAATACGCGACACAAACCATCAAGTTAATCTATATCAAAATTAACGTATTGGTTTTGCAGTTAACCCTGGCTGAGGACAACGTGAACGAAGAGATAGGTAAACTGGAGCTAAGCACAGCCTCTGCGGTGGACAAAGTGAACGACCTTTTCGCTGACCTTGAAAAGACGTTGAAGACCGCGAAGGACTCGGCTATTCAGCTGGTTCGATCGAAGCGCGACGAGAAAAAGAAGATTCTTCGAGAGCAGCTGGAACTTGTGCAGAATGAACGGGCTCAAGTTGAAGGCGAAGTCAACGGTATACTATATCATTACGGGTTATTAAATTCCTATCAAAGTCTTACGTATCATCTTATGAACAAAAAACGAAAATGCCTAACACGTCATATTTAAATCAATTATAAAACAGAATTAGTCTATTGATTATCTTAAAAAAACATGTTATAAATATTGTTAGTATATCGTACCTGCCAAATGTATTTATAATTCGTTCGTATCTATTATGTTACTGTTATATTATATTCTTATTGCATATATTATTATTATTCTGATTATTGTGTATGGATTGTTGTTGTTGCTGTTAATTTTTGTTATTTTTCAAAATTAACTGGAATTTTTTTAATAAATTAATTTACGATAATTTAATCGTGTATTTTTCCTTCATTGAAATTTTCTGAAAGGTCTACGTTACCAAGTCGAAGTGCGGAGTCTTAGCGACCGAATAGCCGCCCTGCAAGAGAAGCTCGAATCCGTCTCGGCGTTAGTTGAACCGCGGGAGAATTCGTATCTCGTTTACGAAGCTAACTCCGACAGGTGCGTCCAATTTTGCTCATTATTTATTATCATTTATATTACTATCATTATTACTATTGTTATGATTAATAATATCATGAAACACGAGTTCATGTGTACTGACAAATGATTGTTTTCTGTAGGTTAAAATTACTGGAAGATTTGGAGCAGATCCTCTCGGATATCGGACACCCAAAGACGAGCACGGCATTGCCCAGCTTGTGCACCATCAACACGCGATCCTGCGAGAAGGAGTTCGTCAACCACATCGCCGACTTCTTTGAATTGGAAGCTGTCGACTATCACGGCTGTCCCAAACAGACCGGTGGCGATCCTTTCGAGGTCTCGGTCCATAACCAGTTTGGTCAAGTCCCTGGCAGGGTCGTTGACCTGGGTAACGGATCCTACCGGGTCTGGTTCCGTCCTGAACTGGCAGGACGATATACGATCCGTGCAAGCCTCTTTGAGCGCAAGATAAGAAATAGTCCCTGCTATATCGACGTCGTCGATGTGCACAACCCTATAGCGAGTCTAGGATGTCGAGGATCAGCCGATAACCAGTTTAACCAGCCGACTGCGATGGCCGTATTGAACACTCCTGGGAACTGCAACACCAAGACAATGTACTTAACTTAATTATGTCGTTACGATATAATTTTGTCGCAATTATATCCTTATATTATTTGTGTTTAACGGTTAATGTATAAATAAGATCAAATCAATGTTAGTTTAAAATTAATCCATTAACGATTGACCAGTTACGTCCTGGATTCTGGAAACCAAAGGATTGCCTTGTACTCTCCCACCCTGGAGCTGAAGGGCTACATAGTCAGCGGCGCACTGGAAGGTCGCAGCGCCACTGGAATGTGTCCGGGATCCTCGGAATCCTCCAGTCTGTGGGTGGTTAACTGGAGAAGTAAAACCGCCATGGAGATTTCCGCAACCGATGGGAAAATCCTGCGCTCCGTGGGGCAGAACCTCTTTGTCGAGCCCGTGGACGTCTCCATGAACTCCCAGGGTCATCTGCTGGTCGCTGATGCTGCTCAAGGAACCGTCTTCACGTTAAACTTGGCTAATGGAAGCCAGGCACCGTCGGTAATCTTCCAGTGCGGTTCTGCTGGATCCGGCGAGGGTCAGTTCGCACCCAACGGTTTAAGATCGATCGTCAACGCTGCTGGAGATGATATCGTCGCTGCCGATGCCTATAGAATCCAGATTTTCACGGCCAAAGGACAATTCCAGAAGTGTTTAACACCCACCTTGAACAAAGGTATGTAAAACTTAATTATTATTGGGCGAGGTTACTGTAAATAGTATTAAGTTAATTGGAAGTAATGTTGATCTTTTCCTGTGTGGTTTAATCAGGCAAAGGACAGTTTGGAGGATTAGCGTACGACGGTGACGATATGCTGCTGGCCTCATACCACGACGTCGACAAGACAAGAGGCGTCTGCAACGGCGTTTTTGTTTACAAATACTCGTCACGGATCCTCCTGATGGACATTGAATCCCCTGATTCGAAACTCAAACGGCCTGGAAGACTCTGCTGCTTGAGGCAACTTCTCCATGATCAAGAGTCTGACAGGGAATCCAGCGAACCTTCATCCTGGCAGACCGGATGGCTCTATGTTACAGATTTAGGGCCGGATTGTATTAAAACTTACCGCTACTTGTAAATAGGGACGAGATAAACTAGTATTTTTTACTATTGCGTACTTAAGCTATTTGATCCCATCTCTCGATTTGAAGTTTTCTGTAAAGACTTTTTACCAACTTTTTAAAATGTGTGTTCTTTTGCGACTTTGGAGTTTGTACATTGTTAGTGCCAAAGCATTTTTTGGTTCTTGTTTCTTATGTTACTTGTTTTTTCTACTGAATTTTATCGGACAATTTTCGTTTGAATTTTCGTGACGTAATAAAATTCTTGTATTCAGTCTCGTCATTCGCTTCTCCAGGTTGATTTCAAACAAGGGTAAACTGCTGCAGCATTGCGCAGCGGCGGCATTAATTTATGAATTTTAACATGTATTGTAGTACTAACATATTCATTAAATTTAATGACATTGGTAAGGTCTAAGCATAAAGTCATAAGGTAGAGTTATAATATTCAGTTCGTCTGATGTTGCTAGATCATCATACTAGTATTTCCGGTACTATTGAAAAACGCCAAAGACTTTCGCGGTGCACATCCGCTTCCGTGACTCCGCACGTAGTGCTTCCACTTCAGTTAAATATTCGTGGATGTAATATTATCTGAATTTATTGATTTCTAGGATTTTTATTCAACATTTCCTTTAAAGTTAATTGGTATTACATTAGTCAAAATAGCTAAATTCAAGGATAAATTTGTAATAAATTTTTAATTTTTAGCGAGTGAAATAAACATTGGTTGATGCTGAGGTACTGGTTACAAGGTAACCATGGTAACGGTGCCTTCTGCCTACAACTTTGTTATTACTTTCTCCTGTGGTGTGTGCTGTATTATCATGGCAGGTGACCTCTATTCATCCCAGCCAGAGATAACAAAAAGCCACAGCCGGAAAGTTTAACAAATCACACATGCTCTAATGAAATGTGTTTCCCAATGGACCGTCTGCAGCAGTGAACACAAACAGTTATTATCATAAGTAATATTAATACAAATTGTATGCATGCAAGAGTGTAGTAAACAGGTTACAATCAACATATTTAACTTTAATATTAATATTTCCAGAAATTTAGCAATTGTTGCTTTTCTTCTGCGGTGAGTCGAGATGTTTAACGGCGCGAGGGTATTCCGCAAGCGGATTCTCTTTATCTTATGTGCGGCCGTCTTAACACCCTTTTTCGTGCTACTCTTTTCAGAGAACGAAGGTAAGGTCTCGATTACGTTACATTAATCTCGCGGGTGCCTGCTAAACTTTCCAATTGACAGGTAATATCAGGACTGAGAAGTTACTCAGCGAGGAATTAGCCGAACTGAGGCAGCGGGTACAGCATGCCGAAATGCTCGACGTTCACCGAAGGAGCGATTTGGCGCTGCTGTCATCATTCGTTAACAGAACACTATCGCTCAGTAAGTAGCGTGTGTCACCCTGTCGAACGATTAAAGCAATAGTCATTTGAAACTAGACCGGGGTACGGTCCGCTCGGAGGAGCTGCTGGAACTCTCCCGGCTGCTGACCAATCCCAACCAGACGCAGAACATCCGGCTGCCCAGCGTGTACTCATTCCTACCGCACCTTCTAAATGATCCCGCCAGCACTGTTCCCGCCTTTGTTTATGGACACGGGAAACCCTCGGGTAATGTGAAGCTTTCTCCCGTATTTCAGGACAGTTTCAATCTTATTAAACGTTTGGTTTTGAAATTTTCCACAGTACCTGTCGTTCTGGGAATCCCCACAGTGAAACGTGAATCTCAGTCATATCTGCTGCCCACCCTGGCGAGCCTCTTGGAAGGCATGAACGAGGAGGAAAAAAACCAGACGCTGATTATCGTTTTCATCGCCGAAGTCGATTTGGATTACGTCAACACCATTGCCGACAAAATAAAAAAACAGTTAAAATACGCCCTATGTTCTTGATTTAGTACCACTTGGCTATTTTCACGTTAGCAAGAATAAATGATGATGTTTGTGAAAACGACAGGTTTCGAGAAGCCCTGGATCGAGGCCTGATGGAAGTCATCGCGCCACCCGCGTCTTTCTACCCGGATTTCAATAACGTCAAGAAGACTCTCGGGGACCCGATAGAGCGGGTCAAGTGGCGCACCAAACAAAATTTTGACTACGCCTTTCTCATGATGTACGCCCAGTCTCGGGCGACGTACTACGTGCAGCTGGAAGACGACATTGTTGCCACGAAGGGTTACATCACCACAATGCGGGAGTTCGCTCTCAAGAAAGACTCGCAGAAACAGGATTGGTTCATACTGGACTTTTGCCAACTGGGATTCATTGGTAATTAACTTTAATTCAAGTATAATAAATTTAACTCTTTAAGGTACTATGGTAGTGTTTTGTTGTTTTAGGCAAAATGTTCCGGAGTACCGAACTCCCGTACTTAATACAGTTCGCCATTATGTTTCATAACGACAAGCCGGTGGATTGGCTCCTCGATCCGCTGCTCGACACGAGATTCTGTCCTCACGATGCCGTAAGTTTTAAGCAGAACGCTTCTATTTGTTGAATATAGTGTAATGTTTTGATTTATCTATTGATTTTTATATCGATTTAGAAAAAGTGCAAACAAATTAAAGCTGCCAAATGGGTTCACTACAAACCGTCGCTATTCCAGCACGTCGGAACCACTTCCTCGCTGAAGGGAAAAGTCCAAAAACTTAAAGTGCGGGTTCCCTCTACTTTAATAAACAGAAACTTTAATTTAATTTTAAATCCAAATACATTTTATTTGTTATCTTTTATTTTTTACAATATAATTTTTACATAATTGAATCGTACGTATTAAATTAATGTTATGAATTTTAGTATATTTCAGTTTGACATGATTACAATAAAATAATTACGTATTTGCATCAACTATAATTTGAATAACTATTATTTTTATTGTTACTTTGTTTATTGATTTATTCTCCTCTCTCCACGCAGGATAAGCAGTTCGGAAGGTTACCCTTGTTTACTCCGCACGACAATCCGGAGGCTGTAGTGACGTCACCCATAAAAGCCTACAAGCAGTTTACCGTCGAAAGGGCCTACAAGGGAAAATCCTTCTTCTGGGGCTTAACGCCGCAGGCCGGTGACACCATCACCTTCGACTTTACCCAAGCCGTGGCTTTAAAAGGGTAAACATTCCTATTTTCATCATCAGTCTAGACTATTTAATTAGCCTAGGGTTTCGTTATTAGTTGAAATTTTTGTCGATATGTTAAAATTATGCGATACGTGTTGATGATTCGAAATTTAATTCATCTAAAGTGTTAGAGCAAAAATTCAGTTTTGTAATTTCATTGGTGCAGGTACCGAATCCGTAGCGGCAATTACGAACACCCTTCGGATCTGATGTACAACGCCACCATTGAAGTGCGGCCGACCAATAGGAACGGCTTGTCTGCGGGTCACGTGACAGAGGATGGTTACGTCATCATTGGTACCCCTCTCTCTCTCTCTCTCTCTTGTGATTACAAATTCAAGTTCCGGTCGGTTAATATTATCTTTACGTACGATGAATAGGTCAGTTTGACGAGCTGGGATTGGCTGAAGGAAGCTGGGACAATCAGAAATACGGAGCGATTGATTCGTTGCGGATGACTCTGCAAACAGAGAGCAAGAATTGGGTTATTATTAGTGAGGTAAAGATGATTTTAATTCCCTTCATAATCAAATTTTAGTGTGAAAACTTAATTAACCAGTTAATTATTAACACGAAAAGTTAGAAACGAATTTATATAATTAAAATCATAGTTTAACTGGTAATTGAAAATTGCATCTGTTGTATTGATAAACAGCTCAACTGCGATCTTAGAATTTAATTGAATAAACAACTATATTATTATTTTTTCGTTCATACAGATATTCCTTGACGTGGCCAGTTGATCATGGAAGTCATTTTTTGCCAGGTGCGAATTTCTGGTGGCATTCCGAATTTTTCCTTGTGTTTTAGCGACAAACTTTGGCAACCTTACTTAGACGAGAAATTCAAAGACAAGTTTTACTTAAAAAGGGGGGTGGGAAAAAAATTGATAATTGACGCCAGCTAGTCGTTCCTTGTTTTTAGTTCCCTTTGGCCTTTTCTCTTGGTTTCCTTCGAATTTCTCTGCGATTCGATAAACGTGTAATTTTTTTCAACAAACATGTTGTGTTCTTTGCTACACGTGACACACCAAATATATTTTCTAACCAATTCTTGTACGTTGTCACGACTGGATTTTATTTATAATTAACCAGACTAAATATTCTTAAATTGACGAGATAAACTAAAGTGATTTTGTCCTTTCTTGCTGTTTATTAAAAGATTAATTTTTATCAAAAAATAAACAAAACGGTAAAAAGTGGTTCCATCCGGGATCGAACCGGAGACCTTCTGCGTGTAAAGCAGACGTGATAACCACTACACCATGGAACCTACATTAAATGGAACTGAAGTTAAAGTTAATAATTTGATCCGTAGAAAACGCTAATTGTGAATTGAGAAATCATTCATTCAAATTAAGGTTAATTAACTTTTCGTAAGGCAGTAGTCTCTTATAGCAAATCGACTGCAGTGACGTAACTTCTATTCGAATTTCTAAATTATTTCAGCAAGATTCAGTTCAACAGACTGTCTTATTTGCTTGTTCTATTTAAAAGGGAGCTTTTATTTTTTCTTCTCAAGGCACGCGATAAAGAATCCAATCGTATCCGTATCGGCAGTATCGTCTCCGTAATTACACCCAAATCTTTGGACCATTCTGCACTGGTCAGTGTCCAGCCCGAAGCCGTCCAGTCCCGGGCTTCCTACGCCGGGCATTGCGGGGATTAAAACCATCTCGGGAAAATTTTTTAACGCCCACGACACGAGTTCCTCGTTTTCTGCGCTGACGTACGAGCACGTGCTGTAGACTAGACGGCCACCTGGTTTCAGCAACTGGACAGCCTTTTATCAAGAATACCCAACAGAATTATAAAACTTAAACTGCATTTAAAGAAGATCCTTACGGTTTTGAAAAGTTTCTTCTGCAGTTTGGGAAAGGACTGCATTTCTTTGAGCTTCATTCTGGAGAAGAGCAGAGGTCTTTGTCCGAGTGCCGAACACGGGGCGTCCAGAAGGATTCGGTCAAACGTCCGAGCGGGGAACGGGGGTTTCAGTTCGGTTTCATTCAGTTCCAGCAGGGCTCCGTTGCAGGATTTGACACCATCGTATACGAAAGGGCGAATGTTTGTCAGTCCCAACTTTCGGGCAGTTTCCATAATTTGGCTTATCTTGGGTTGCGACTTGTCGAGAGCTATCACGGCACCCTACACACAGAACATTCAAAAACGATCAAAAGTGAGTTACTGAATGATTATTATGCAAGATAACGGAATTTCAAATGACTTTATTTGCCATCAGAGTCGCGATGTGAGTCGTTTTGCCGCCCGGCGCGGCACACATGTCGAGTACCAGCTCACCGTTCGGTTGAGGGTCCAGTACATGCGAACATATGACAGAAGGCAAGTTTTGAAGAAAGCCTCGTGACAACTCATTTTCTGTACTGAGGAAATGCCCCATGCTTGGGCAGTCGAAAACGCGGTCCGTCATTGATATCGCCAGTCCTTTAACGTTGCAAGATGAGAAGATGTCCTTACGACTTTTGACGGCAATTCCGTTTCCCAGGAATTGAATGGGACCCTCGAATTCCTGAGCCCAGCCTTGTTTGCACGTTCCGAGGAGGTCGGCATAAACTGAAACTGTGTCGCCCACCTGCATATCTGTCACGAACAATCAAAATTATCAAGTTGACATGTTTCAGAAGAGGCTAATTCACTCATTCGGGCTCCCATAACTCCAGGCGCGTAAATGTCGGCTCCTCTCAGCACGGCAACGCCACACTGTAATCCCACGATGACTTGGCTAGGGACCTGTTTAACCTCGTGTAAACGACTTCCCAGGGACGTTACAACTACAACGTCAGGTATCATGGGATGTTTGGCAACCATGGGTACTGAGCACACTGTTTGTTTGTATTGCTGTGGGGGGAAACATTTGTGTTGTAGTTGAATAAAACGATACATACGACACAAACATACCTTCCCGAGTTCTTGCTGCAATTCCTCGATAAAACTGCACTTGCTATTTCCAGGCGCTAGCGGGTTGACCCTTATCGTTGTATATCTAGGAGGTCTTTGAAGAAAGTTAAGAAATTTTCTGGCTTCCTCGTCTTGAACCGCGGAAAGGCCAACCTGTATAAAAAATCAGAATGACACATGAAACAAAATGCAGATTAGTTAATTCTACTGTTTTTACAAAAAATATGAATATCTATCAACTGGGACGCAGTACCGATGATAAAACAGCAAGTTGGACCTCGCTATCCTCAAACGGAGAATTCATTCTGAGCGTTTGTTTATTCACTTGGAAAGCTTTTGAAGATAGAAAAATGCGGTTTGTTTACATCCCGCGTTTGCCTGCCGATTCAAAATATTCCACTAGATAGTTCCAATCTCCTCGACTAGATGGCACGCGGAACAGTTTAGTGATCTTGATGACGGATCCATTTAATTGTTGTATTTAATTGGCTATGAATGGTGATGTTACTGACTTTTTATTTGATGGTTTTAATACCTTTTACTCAATTGACACTATAACATTTCACAATTTTAAAAACATTCCATCTACCTGGTTTATTGACCTGATTAGTGTAAACTTGCAGTAAACTCAAGGTAGTAAGTATGCTACTTTGCAGTTCAGGGATCGAATTCAAGCTCAGCAATCAAGCTATAAGGAATCATATCTTTGGAGGTAGTTGCACCTTGCATACGCATATTACTTCGGTATTCTATATTCCTTACTGGGCTTCTATATGCGATATTTTTGCGATTATAACTTCGTTACTTATAAAACATAAACTTATGAACACGCGACAACGCGAAAGAAAGAAATAGATGTTTTCATCACGAGCCAAGCCCGTTTCAAAAAGATGCTTATGAAGATTCTTAATATAATTTATACGATAGAATGGCGACATCTCTGATCTATCCCAGGGTTTTTCAAAAAAAATTCTATCTTAATTAGTGTAGGTGCTAGACGAATTAGAGTGGAGGGTACTTTTTGGTACGACGGAAGCTAAAAGGCTTAAGATCATTACATGAATATTCTATTATTTTATTATTATTATTTTATGTTCACGCCCTCGTTTCTGCGGCAATAATCCTCAGCGTCTGCGACGCTCCTCTCTGTCTGCGGGGCTCCTCCCATTCTTTATTCGATCTTCTTAAATTGGAGAGCCGTCTGGGGCGCCTTAAAACTAAAGAATCATATACATTGCTATTTTAGCTTCATTTTGATATAGAAATTGTGGGGTATTACGTGAAGTTAAATGATGTTCAGAAACGGTGCACTTAAACTTAGCGCGATCTGGCAACGCGCGTGACGTCACACAAGCTGGCGTCCGATGCCGTTGCTTTTAAACGACTAAGTTATGCTTTTAGACTAGTCGACATTTTATGATTACGCGGCTCTTGTTTTTCTATTACACTACGTCGGCCGATGTAATTTTTTATGCTCTATTCAATAAGAGAGTTAGTTTTGATGAAAAACTTAAATTAGTTGGGGAATTTGCTAGTTCGGCCTTGACAGGGTAAAATTCCCCGGTATATTAGCTATTTTGTGAAAAAATATTTATCTCAGTGAATAGAGCATAAAAAATTACATCGGCCGACGTAGTGTAATAGAAAAACAAGAGCCGCGTAATCATAAAATGTCGACTAGTCTAAAAGCATGACTTAGTCGTTTAAAAGCAACGGCATCGGACGCCAGCTTGTGTGACGTCACGCGCGTTGCCAGATCGCGCTAAGTTTAAGTGCACCGTTTCTGAACACCATTTATCTTCACGTAATACCCCACGATTTCTACATCAAAATGAAGCTAAAATAGCAATTTATATGATTCTTTAGTTTTAAAGCGCCCCAGACGTCTCTCGAATTTAAGAAAATCGAATAAAGACCGGGAGGAGCCCCGCAGACAGAGAGGAGCGTCGCAGACGCTGAGGATTGTTGTCGCAGAAACGAGGGCGTGATGTTGTTATTAAGAACTTTGTGTTGCAAAACTATTTTTTTAAGATGAGATTATTACTGGTTATATTACTTATATTGTAAACTGGATAATACCACAGACTGCCATGTATCACTCCATCTCCTACGTGACAGTAAATTGTAATTTTGCATAGATAATGTACTTTGGTAATTTTTGTAGTAATTCAATTAACACTTACAAATTCTACTTTATAATAATTAGTCCCTAAGTTAAAAAAATTGCTTCCCTGTATATTTTTTCAGTTAACTTATTTTACTACTAATTAACTGTCAATTCAATTATTAAATTTCTAATAAAAATGAATGCGAGTTGAACCGTACGAATAAACATTTCAGCAATGTGGCAACGCTGTTTACCCCCATCTGGGGCCCCATCCTCTTTTACCGCTTTGCCCCTACGAATTTTCGAGTTTGCGACAGCCATTCGTCTTCCCAACTTTTCCACGTAACGAATTTGTCTTCTCGTCGAGGTAAGTCTGGGAAAACATACCTTGATTTGACATAGTGTTATATATATATATATATACTTGCGATAGAATTGAAAATATTCATTGTTTAATATCCGTGCCAGTGTTAATTAATTGACAAATGTAATTTGATTGTTTTGTCACCTGCTCGCAGGGTGCAAAGTTGACCAGCGTGTTGCTTATTTTTATTCGACGTTTCATTTTCAATTTGCATAGCGCAGGGAGGAACCCTTTAACACCCGTGGGCCTAAATATTAGAAGCCATGGCCCTCTTTGATCCTGTACGCCGGGCTCACGTGAAAGGCCCGACAGCTTATTTTCCATTTGGAGAAACCAAATCTCGGAATGTTCTCGCCAGCAGCCCGCTCAACGCTGAATCCTCCATTAAAGTAACATATGTCACATTCCTCAATACAAGTATTCTTATGTTTTGTGTCGATGATATAGGTTCTTCTGCTTGGATGCGGTGACCTCCGACACGTTCTGCACACTGCCGCGGAACTGAATGACGTGGCGGAGGCCCATTTTTATGTCAACGACATCAATGGGTCGGCAATTGCCCGCAATGCCTTCATCTTGGACGTGCTCACCAGCCCCTCGCTCGACATGGAGAATGATGAAGACTTGAACTTTCTCTGGGACTTTTGGTACAACATGGACTGGACCAAGCGAACCAAAGACAAGTTTCTCCAGCTAATGAACGAAACAAAGGAAAAGCAGCAGTGGAGGAACTGGTTTTTAATCGAAGAGAACTTGAGCACTGTTGAAACGGTTTGGCAGTTTTGGGAGGCTAACATCGCGGCTGCCTCTCCCACGACCATAGCTGGTGCTAAGCGTACCCGGTGATACATTATTCTAAAATGAAACAATTTCTGTTAATTAATGATTTAAATGCGACTTCTAATACAGAGAGCGCGGATTGCAAGGGAACGTCGATGCCAACGTCAGATTGCAAGGCCTGGAACTTGCCTGTGCTATAACTGGAGCCAGCGCGTTGACGAGCGACTTCCTCGGTCCCAACACCAGCATTGATCCCGCGGCCAACAGGGCGATGAAGGTTTTTTTGAAACCGATCGAGCACTATTACCGTACCGGCAATGCTGTCAAGCCAAACTACCGGTCATCGAGGACGGTTTGCATCAATCCGACCATGCTGCAGCCTGGAGCAGAACTGTGGGACATCTCCCATGATGCAACCCCGTTTCATACCTACTACCCGATACCCAACAACCAGTATGGTACTAACCTAAACGTCGTTGGGTATTGCCAGTCGGTGTTTAAGCAACGCGCCTCTGCCTTCCGTCGCCTGTATCTCCAAGGTAAAGTACGAGTCTATTTCTACATCGAAGACGCAGTCGAGTTTTGCACCAATCTACGTGAAGCCCCTTATGATGTCATCGATACCGGGACCCTCTCGGATGCTACTGGCTTAGCCAACTTACTCCTTGTGGCCCCGCCCCTGCTGCGCGACAAGTTTTCGGTTCTGTTCACGGAATCGGAGCCCACCCTTGGAATGGAGTCGGTGCGATCGTATTTGAAGCTGGTTCTGGACATTCCTCGCAGTCTGCTGCCTGCCTTCTTCGGGGTCCGACTCGTCGATGACTTTGACTTTGGCAGCGATACCCCGTGTCCTTCCGCAGGACGCGGTGTCTTCCGTCTTCGCTGGGCCCTCCCTGCAGTGTCGACCGATCCCAAGCCCACGCTGGACCTGACCGGAGGCGTTTTCAGGGACTGCATTGATCAGCTTAGCGAGAAATGCCTGTTTAGCGAGGCCATGGTCCATGAAAACACCGGATGGGTAAGGTATACGCCGCTCACCCTGGGACTGGTGTTACGGTCCATGAGCAGCAGGATGGACTTTGATTTGGAAGAAGCCCTCGGAGCGGTCGACGTTGGATCTGAATTAGCCCTAACGTGGAAAATTATTACGCATTGTCTGACTGGAGGCAAAGTCCTGCAGTTTCTCAGTCCCACGTAAAACTTATCTATACTTAAAGATTATACTAAAAATATGTTTCTCTTTTATGTTGGTTTTGGCAGGATCGTGCCCAGCATGATGTCCACTGTCTTCATCGGTTATGACGGTCTCCCTTCGTCCTTGAACATCTTTCCTCAGATGGAGTACTTCGACAATAAGAAGAGCGTCTCCCATCCCGAGCTGGAGTCTGACTACTCCTTGGTTGACAACTTGCGCCTGGAATTCACTCTCAACAAGACCGTCGAGTCGTTGACCTTTAGCTTTCTGGTGCCCAGCGACGTACCGGACCTGGAACGGCGAGTCGGCTGCATCCAGCTGCTGGATATCGTCACCGAAGACTACCTGCTGGAGAAAACTCTTTCGCTGCAGAGTTTCACCTTGAAAGAGTGCGGTGAGAACAAGTTACCGCCGACCGTTCCAGCAGCAGTTGCTCCTCGCCAAGAACACGCGGTTTTCAAGGTCCTGGAAATGAAAGAGACTGAAGAAACCTACGAGATGACCCTGGGCTACAAGAACCACAACTTGGAAACCATGAAAAAGATGCTGAACGTTGAATTCGAGCATACTGGCTCCTGTCCGGGCAGTCACCGGGCTCGCATAACTCTAAGGGGCTCATTTGCGATGAAACCGCTGGAAGCAACTTTCGCTCATCCGGTTTTCTGCGACAGGGACAGCTTCTCCTTGCTTTGGAATAAGAATGGCAAATCTGTCGACGTCGTGTTCACGAAGACCTTGTCGGGACCCTGGCCGGAGGATTACGAAGCTTCCGAACGCGGCGCGCCCAAGATTACCGTTGACGATCTGAAGCCGTGGGGCCAGTATGCAACCGGAGCCGTGCTCAGTTTGCACCTGGAGAAGCAGCTGCTTAGTCAGGATGAACTTCTCGTCATGGTTAAGAGCATCATAGTTTAGTAGTATTCCAAGAGCGATGCAATTAAACAGGAATGTTAAATTCCTTCTAATTAATTATATTACTTAATCAAAATTGTAATATTAAATAAATAATTTAGAGGTCACTTAAGAGTTAGGCAAGAATACAATTTTACATAAGCAAGGCTAACTGACCTATTTTGGCTGAAAATTTCAGTTTATATCAGTTGATATAAACCTAAAAATCTTGTTTTAGGGAAAAAAGTTTGGTTAATTTTGCGCTGTGTAAAAGATACGAGCAAATCACTTTATTGACTCGTTATAGATTGTATAGCTACGATGATTAAGTCGTAATATCGTAGTAAGCTTGTAATTAAAAAATCTAATCCTTAATTTAATCGATATAAATATAGAATACAAATTAATATCCCGGCTGAAAAAAATATGATAGTCAGATAAATCACAATATGCTCTGACAATATGATGACTTTATCATGAGATTAGAAAAGGTTTTCGATATATTAATGATACCATTTAACTGGGCGATAAGATGAACGGACGGTTTTATTGACACATTGTCATGTCACCCTATCTAGGATACGTTGGCGCTGCCCAAGGTCAACGACAGAGCCTACCTGACTAACGTCATCATGGAGATCTTCAACAAAGTCCGCGAAGGGAAAACCTGCCTGCAGATCTCCTACCTCACCTGTCTGCCTGGACTGAATCACGAAGGACTTTACATGACCGTCCACGAACCGTTTATTCGCTACAGCGACAAGGGGACGCCACTGCTCTGCGTTACGGTTTACGATCGACGTCGAGCGACGCAGCTGCAGAAGGAGAAGTTGCTTCAGGCTACCAAGACGACCCGGGATCTTGCCAGGATCATGCCGTGGGTGGTAATTGTCTCAGCATTATTATAAACCTATATTACGAACGGTGTCTTCGTGGAATTCCATTTTTTTAATTAAAGTTAAAGTTTCAATTTTAGTTAATGTTTTGACTATTTTGATATTTTGATTTTTTTAAATATACGCAATTTTTGATTGTTTTTTATTTGTTCATTTATAATTAATTTTGTAGTGTTGGCCTTTAAAATTGTGCTCATATTTTTTATTTCTTCTTTATTTTGTAATATTTGCTATATTATTTCATTTTTTATTTCTTTTGGTTTTTTCGATTTTTCAATTTTTGCGAATTTTTTGGGTTGATTCTTTATTTTTTTATATGTTGATATTTATATCTTTTTAATTAATTAGTCTATTATTATTTTGTTATATAGACGCAGGCCACAGGTTTGTGCAGCAACTGTTGCACCAACGTGGACTACATTTCCCTGTTTTCTTACAAAATCGACGCCCTTTTGAATCTGCTTCGCCACAACTCGCTGTTGATGGAACCGACTCGTTGGCAGAAACGAAACGTGCCGCTGGGACCCAACGAACCCTGGCTCACCTCGTTCATAACGCCGGTCTACAATGACAATGAACCCGTCCTTTTTGCAAACCTCAGTGCCGAGCAGTTTATTCACGGCGTTTTCTTTGGACAAGATGAAGACGAGGAGGTGAAGCGTTGGCGTTAAACTAAATTCCTGTCTGTCTATCTATTTATCCAACTGTACGTCTATCTATCTATCTGTCTGTCTATCTATCTTTCCATCTTTATCTTTCTATCTCTTTTTCTATCTATCCATCTGTCTATCTATCTGCTATATCTATCTATCTGTCTATCTATCTGCTATCTTTCTATCTATCTATCTGTCTGTCTGACTATATGTCTATCTGTCTAGCTATCTATCTGCTATCTTTCTATCTATCGATCTGTCTATATCTTTATCTAACTATATGTCTATCTATCTATATGTCTTTCTATCTGTTTGTCTATCTACGATCTATCTTTCTATCTGCATCATTCTATCTATCTAACTGTCTGTCCATCTTTCTGTCAGACTATTTGTAATGGATTGTTGATGAATAGATAGATAGGTAATAGATGGACAGACAGTCAGGCAAGCAAGACTGATGGTTGTATAGATTAGATATACTTGCAGGTTGATAGATAGATGGATGTGGTTATATAGAAGGGCTTACTGGGAGATTCTCGCGTGAATCTCCCAAAAATCCGCTCTGAATAGACTTGGTTCATTATTTTTGTAGAAGAAAATTACAAATATAATATCGAGATAAGTTTGCTTTATATTTTTATATAAAAATATGTTCAAATTTATTAGAAAACTTGAAATCATATTATTGTTTTTTTATGTAAGAATGATTGTTTAATTTACTTGTGTCCATGAATATGGTAACCAGCCAATTACGGAACATATTAGAAGCATGTCGAATAAATTATCGATTAAATCGTTGTTTGGTTTTTAAATAGGAGGACGAGCCGGAGGAGAATGCCCGCGAGGATGTGTCTGTCAACTGTGCCAAGTGCGGTAAGAAGAACCGCCAAGACGCTCCGTTGCGACGCTGCAGCCGCTGCAAGGCAATCCATTACTGCAGTCGCGACTGTCAGAAGAAACACTGGTCCGCCCATAAGAAGGATTGCACTGGTCGCCAGTAGACGATTACCTTGTTCTGCTTACAATCTTCAAACTTCAATTCAGAAATCTCAGTTTATGCAAGAAGAATCCACAGGTCGTGTCACTGAACAGTAATACACGATCCATTTTCAGTTTTTTTTTGCATTTCAGTGTCGCGTTTTATCGATACTTAATGTTGGTTTCAATTGCGTTACATAATCGGATGTCCTTTATTGATCTGCAGACGTTTACAGCGGACATGACACAGATCTTTGCCAGTACCTATCAGAGGTGCCTACAGGGAGGGTTTCACGAGGCAATTGCCTCGTAAGCGGCGAAGGTGGGTACCAAAGCGGAAAAAAATGCGTTTCATGTCAAGTCAAGCTGGTTACCAATGTTAGTCAACCTATGAGCGCAATGCGTTCCATGTCAATTCAAGCTAGTTTCCAATGTTAGTCAACCTAAGAACGCATTGCGTTCCATGTCAAGTCAAGCTAGTTACCGATGTTAGTCAACCTATGAGCGCAATGCGTTCCATGTCCATTCAAGCTAGTTTCCAATGTTAGTCAACCTAAGAACGCATTGCGTTCCATGTCAAGTCAAGCTAGTTTCCAATGTTAGTCAACCTATGAACGCAATGTGTTCCATGTCAAGTCAAACTAGTTTACAATGCTCGTCAACCTATGAGTGCAATGTGTTCCATGTCAAGTCAAACTAGTTTCCAATGCTAGTCAACCTATGAACGCAATGCGTTTCATGTCAAGTCCAGCTAGTTTACAATGTTAGTCAACCTATGAACCCAATGTGTTCCATGTCAAGACAAACTAGTTTACAATGCTCGTCAACCTACCAAAGCAATGCGTTCCATGTCAAGTCAAACTAGTTTACATCGCTAGTTAACTATGAACGCAATGCGTTCCATGTCAAGTCAAGGTAGTTTACAATAATAGTCAACCTACGAAAGCAACGCGTTCCATGTCAAGTCAAACTGGTTTACAATGCTAGTCAACCTACGAAAGCAATGCGTTAGTCAACCTATGAACGCAATGCGTTTCATGTCAAGTCAAGCTAGTTACCAATGTTAGTCAACCTATGAACGCAAAGCGTTCCATGTCAAGTCAAGCTAATTTACAATGCTAGTCAACGTATGAACGCAATGCGTTCCATGTCAAATCAAGCTGGTTTATAAAGTTAGTCAACCCAATAAAGCAATGCGTTCCATGTCAAGTCAAACTAGTTGTCTCCATTGCTTAACAGCATGGAGACATATTGTTCACTTTTTTCCACTCCATTTTTTTTTTCTTTTTTTTTCCCCGTT
>JAIQCU010000501.1:0-50744 GCA_022114935.1 Leptestheria dahalacensis | reverse complement strand
ACCTCGGATCCGTAAATTGAAAACCTCGGATCCGTAAATTGAAATCCTCGGATCCGTAAAATGAAAACCTCGGATCCGCAGTTATGAAAATTTCGGATCCGCAAATATGAAAACCTCGGATCCGTAAATTGAAAACCTCGGATCCGCAATTTTTGAAAACCTCGGATCCGTAAATTGAAATCCTCGGATCCGCAGTTATGAAAATCTCGGATCCATAAATATGAAAACCTCGGATCCGCAAATATGAAAACCTCGGATCCGTTAATTTGAAAACCTCGGATCCGTTAATTTGAAAATCTCGGATCCGTAAATTGAAAATATCGGATCCGCTGTTATGAAAACCTCGGATCCGTTAATTTGTAAACCTCGGATCCGTAAATTGAAAATCTCGGATCCGCAGTTGATGAAAATCTCGGATCCGCAGTTGATGAAAATCTCGGATCCGCAGTTTTGAAAACCTCGGATCCGCAAATATGAAAACCTCGGATCCGCAGTTATGAAAATCTCGGATCCATAACTATGAAAACCTCGGATCCGGTAATTTGAAAATCTCGGATCCGTAAATTGAAAATCTCGGATCTGCAGTTGATGAAAATCCCGGATCCGCAGTTTTTGAAAACCTCGGATCCGTTAATTTGAAATCCTCGGATCCGTTAATTTGTAAACCTCGGATCCGTAAATTGAAAATCTCGGATCTGCAGTTGATGAAAATCCCGGATCCGTAAATATGAAAATCTCGGATCCGCAGTTTGTGAAAATTTTAAATTTCTAAGACTAAAACCTGAAATTTAAAATTTACAAGAATAGGGTTAATTTTAACCGTTATGAAATTTGCGTCTTGGTAAATTTATCAGAAAACGACAATGTACAGTTTGAAAAAGCTCGCAACAACGTTGCTAACATTTGGTCTTGACACGTGGTATCCGCTTCTTGTTATTGCAGCTTCAATCTGATTGGTAGGGAGCAGTCGTAGTCACATCCCCGATCCGAATCCGGACCGGATCCGAATCCGCGTTTTACCCAGCACCCTCGTAAGGCCGTATTTCAAAGACCTTGTGGTGTTTCTTTCGAAATACTATAAAAATGGCGGACATTAAAGCTACTTAACCTTACTATTAAGAACGTCGCCTTGCGAAAGTTTGACAGGATATTGATTTAAAAACGAGCAAGAAAAATCGTTGATTTATAATTAAAACTGGAAACGTATAGTTTATACTCTTGTACAATTCGTGTGCGTTTTCTAATTTCATATAGCAGTGCAAATATACCATTGCTTACATCATATTATTTTAAAATGTATTGCATCAGATAGATAGATAGATAGACAGATAGGTGGATAGAGAGATAACCTAGCAATAAAGAATAAAATAATAAAATTAAGTTATCGATGTTGTCCTCCAACTTAATCATTTGATTAAGTTGAACCGAGCAGTTTGAACTCGGTTCACTCGGGTCAGCACCTCGGTTAAATACTGGAGAGATTACTTGTTGTTAACAGATTCAGTATTAGTAACTAATCAGTTTGGTTAAATTTTAATTTTTCTATCACTTGTATCATCTTATATCTCATTATTGCAATCCTTGTTTTTGCAGTTTGCTTTGAAGTACGACTGCAAGAGGATCAACTTTGCTGTGCTGGACTGGAACAAACCTTCCATCGATTTCTACAAGAGCAAAGGAGCCGTGGATTTGACCGAGGATGAAGGATGGCATTGCTTCCGGCTCTACCGTAAACAGATAGAAAACCTCGCAGCCAGTTCTGCTAATTAGAATAATCATCTGCTTTGGACTCCTGTTAAGAAGAACTTTAACCACAGTTACTTTAAAGTAGCATTCTAAGACACTTTTTTTACTGTAGAAAGTTTCCTGCAGAATTGTTTTCAGAAATGGTCATACCGCTGCTGTTTCGTCCTTGTTTTGTTCTGTCCTGGGAACCTAGGGGGGGGGGGGCCTACATAAGACAATGAGCTTCAACATTGCATGAATACATGTCCAATAATTGAAACTTACAAAATGAATGAAAAATTCTAGGTCTAGTTATGCTTATTACTCTGTAATTCACTACATTAGAAACGCATCGGTAAAGATAGTACGTTGGAAATTAACGTCCATATAGGATGTTACAGTCAGTGAGTTAAACATTATAGTTAATATTACAGTTGTTGTGATTAGATAAGTGGACTTGATAGGAAATCAATTTATCCTCAAACAATTGGTTTCCTAGTCAAGTAAAGATACCTGGAATTGAATTAGACAGATAGATAGACTGATACGTAGACAGATGGATGGGTATAGATAGATAGATATATAGATAGATAGATAGACAGATAGATAGATAGATGATAGATAGATAGATAGATAGATAGATAGATAGATAGACAGATAGATAGATAAATTAGTTAGATAGAGAGAGAGAGAGAGAGAGATAGATAGATAGATAGATAGATAGATATAGATAGATAGATAGATAGATAGATAGATAGATAGATAGATAGACAGACAGACAGATCGATAGATAGATAGATAGATAGATCGATAGATAGATAAATAGATAGATTTGTGGGTAAATTTGTTTATATAATGTCACTAATCTGCATATTGAAGTTTTGGTAAAATTCAACAAATTACAGAAAATTACAATTCCAGGAATGTTATAACCGTAAATTAATAAAAGCCAAGGAAGTAATGGACAAACTATATAACTACATCGTTGAAAAATAGTATATCTCATGCTTATATTAAATAAGAATATATTTAATATTATATTAATAAGAACTATTACAAGAATTATAATATTTCACGCCTTCATTTTGAAACGTTAATCCGAGGGAGGGGCCTTTTCACTATCACATAGGAGAGAGCGACGACAAGGTCATTGTAAAGGAATTCAATATTCTGCGTCTGACTCAAGCTGTCTTTTATCTCGCATCACACGCCGGATGAGTGTGAGGGGGAGCAGAACACGTTTGACGGAGGGGCGAGAGACGGAAAACCGTTGGATTTTTTAATTAAATATTGGGAATATTCTCTTTTACCAGCAGCGAAGAGTCATGAGCAATTATACCGTGCGATCGGCTAGGAAACAGGATTGTCCGGCCATTCACCGGCTCATTCAAGTATTTCTTCTGATTGGTTGCTCAACATCCAATCTTCCTTACATTCCTCCTTATATAACAGGCCTTAATAGCAAGATATTGATAGTTTAGGTAGATATCGATTAATAAAGATATCATCGATAGTTAATTAATCTTTCATCTGATATTCGCTGTCACTTTGAGGATGAATAGTCAGTCAATATCCAAGAAAGATAGAAATCACATGTTGATATTAGATTAAGGATAGTTAATTAGCAGATAACTATAGTTCATTATAACAGATACACATATGTGATGTATGAATATGTTACATAATCCAGGATTTAGCCAATTATGAGAGAATGCCGGACGGTCCTCAGCTTACTGTACAGGGTACGGCGCTTTTAATGTCAATTTTGAATGCAATCTAATGTAAACGAGCTGATTTGGTTTAAGTACAGCATTAGAACGGGACGGTTTTGGTGAGCAGCCATACTTCAAGGCACTTGTTGCCGAGTGCAGTTCAACGCAGGAGATCCTGGGCTGCGCTGTGTATGTTTACACGTACGCCACGTGGCAAGGAAGATGTCTGTTCATCGAGGATCTCTACGTGAAACCAGAGCATCGTGCTGGAGGTATCGGTAACGCCCTCTACCGGAAGGTTATAGAGGTATGTACAAACCACAATTCGCCGTTTTTGTGTTTAATATTAATTAAATGTAATAACAGATTCTAAAAGTTAACTAGCTTTGTGTATAGCTCCAGGGCAAGTTGAAAGCTAGGATCCCGTTAATGCATTTTGAAGCGTCCGCCATCTTGGCGGTTTGGTGATCAGCTGATTCGTATCTCTTCCCGTGGGAAAATGGCGACAGTGTCGTCGTATATTCTCTGTCAAGTTTATGGAATAAAACGGGTGGAATTTACGATTTTGTGTGGAGTCACGTGACGTGACATCATCACGCCTACTCTTACCTTTAGAGTTCATTTTCTAATGCTTAACTAGCTTTTCAACATAGCCACAGGGCGAATACAAAAGCTAGATAGTGAAAGTTTCAACTGTTAGCCAAGTATTGATTTTGTGTGCTGCAGCTGATCATAGTTATTTTGGCCCTTCCCGCACCAAAATAAAGATTGCCCTGGAAAACGATTGTCAACTTGTCAACTTTGCTGTCCTGGATTGGAATCTACCGTCTATTGAATTCTACAGAGCGAGGCTGGCTGAAGATGTCACCAAGAAGGAAGGCTGGCACTTGTTTTCCATGCACCGCAGCCAAATGGAGGAGCTGCTGAGCAAGAATCCTTGATCGGATCTCGATCTTAATACACTTGTGTATTGCTCCGATATATTAATCGTGTTTTTCATATTATAATACTATTGTAAATATTTAGCTAAATTAATAACATGTATTATAATTAAGAATTATGTATATTTAATTACAGCGATAATAGTTCTTGTATAACTTAAGGTTGACAGTTATGCAGTAATCGATCAAAAGTAGTTCCTAGACGATACTTACGGAAGACACAGTTCAAACTTCGAAAGTTTAACCGAATCAACTAATCATAGCTAATTGGCACATATTTAGTTTATGTCAACAAATGACAGCAACATAATCGATATCAGAACTATGCATCGTTATAATGGTATCGATACTTAAGTGTATGATACTTAATAATCGATAATTAAGAAGACAGAATAAAGAATTGGAAACGCCAGGGATAGATGGCGGCGCATTTCCCTTTAGCAGCAATGGCAATGAACACGTTACCCGTGCCTAAATTCTTCCGTAATTAGATTTGAAATTGCCTTTATGTCATTTTTTACTAATTGTTTGCTTATTTGTACACAGTGCGTGGAACTCAGGGTGTCAGCCTTTTCAGCGGGCCCTCAAACTTTTCCAAAGAAAATGGTTTTGAAGGAGATTCGAGCAAGACATGCCGGGTGACAGTTTGGAGCGCCGATGGAAAATACTTTGCCTGGGCTAACGGCTCTAAGTATACACTTTCTATCGATAAAAAAAGATTATTGATGCTAACAGCAGCTATTTGCTTTTCATAGGGTGAAGGTTGCCGCAGCTCCTACGTTCAATGTCATCGCCGAGTTCCCGAGACCCAAGGCGTCGCAGCTGCAGTTTTCGCCCAAAGGCACGTACTTGTGCACGTGGGAGCCATATGCTGGTAATCTTAGCCAATCAGCTGTTTAACTTTTTAATTTTTCGTAAAACTGATTGCGTTCCTTTAATTAATCCAGTGACGAAAGACAACCCTGCGAATACTCCCAACTTGCATATATGGCACATCGAGAGCCAGCAGGTAGTCAAATCGTACGTCCAGAAACGTCAAACATCGTGGTAAGTCTCGTTTGTGCGCAGTCATTTACGTGATAAAGTTGTGAATATCTTTTACCCATAACGAAGGGAGCCGCTATGGAGCAGTGACGAGAAGCTACTCGCCCGCAACATCAACCAAGAACTCCAGATTTACGAGACGGACAAGATGGAGAACATCGCCCACAAGATCACAGACATGAAAGTCGCCGAGTTTTCCGTAGCACCGTGCCCCGCACCCTATCACATCATCTGCTACGTACCAGGTGGCGTATTCAAAATAACGAAACACGACAACAATTTATATTGATTTCGTTACAATAGGGTAATAACAATCAAATTTAAATTCAAGTTTAATTAGGTTATCCGTGTAGTCTTAGGTTTAAGTTTTCGTTTGTACTATTAAAATCAATTCAAGTGAAATATATAATTAAATTTTCATAATTCAATACAAATTAAGTAAAGGTATATTGCACTTATCTTTCATTAGTGCTACTGAATGTACTACTTAAAACTACCGATAATCAGTGTTGTATTGTGATAAACTTGGGTTAAGTAACATTGTTACTTTGCTTATATTCAGGGTCGAAAGGTCAGCCGTCATTTGCCAAATTGTATCGTTACCCTAACTTGAACCCGGCGGGGGTCATCGCGAACAAGAGCTTCTTCCAGGCGGACCGTGTCGAGATGAAGTGGAACAAGACCGGGACCAGCTGCCTCTTAATAACCTCGCTCGATGTCGATACTACGGGGGCTTCCTACTACGGCAAACAGTCGCTGCATTACCTTAGTACCAAAGGCGAAACTGCCATGGTTCAGTTGCGTAAGTACTATTCAGATATAGTTTAATCATTCGATCATCTAAATTTTTTTTCCAATTAAAATGTAGCATAATTGTTTATTTAATTACGAAATCAATACAGAGCTGGTATCATGTGTAGATTAGAAATATAAATTAATGTAAATTTAAATATATCATGTATTAATTTCTGTAGATAAACATATAACTGATTATATTCATATGAATTATCATTTTAAAAATTGCGTCAGGAATATTATATTTAATAAATATGCAGCCCAACACCTATTAAAAAAAATAAATAAACCTTAATTCAATATCTGTAAAATGAAACTTTTGCTTAGTTGTACTTGTGTAATTGTAAATGATGTAATTTATTGTTTATTCGTTCTAGCCAAAGACGGTCCGATTTACTCGGTAGAGTGGAGCCCGAGATCTAACGAGTTCTGCGTGGTGTACGGATTCATGCCGGCCAAGGCCACGGTCTTCAGTCTCAGGTGCGAGCCCAAGTTTGACTTCGGGACCGGGGCCCGGAACTCGGCTTTCTACAACCCGCAGGGAAATCTGCTGCTGCTCGGAGGTTTCGGGAACCTGCGGGGAAAGGTCGAAATCTGGGACGCCAAAACCTTCAAACTGGTGACTAACATGGAGGCGCCCGACTCGACTTACCTCCAGTGGTGTCCCGACGGTCAGACATTCCTGACCGCGACGACGGCTCCCCGGCTGCGGGTTGGCAACGGGTATACCACACTATCCCGACTCGTTCATTCCAGATTATGATTCTTACGTCAAGGTGATTAACCAAAATTTGCTTTAGGATCAAGGTGTGGCACTACACCGGAAGCTTGCTCTTCGAGCACAAGGTGGAGAGCCCCGACGAACTGTGGGAAGCCGGGTGGCAGCCGATCCCCGACGGTATCTTCAAGGAATTCAATATCTCGTTGAAGAAGGTGGAAGGAATCCAACCCAGTCTTCCTCAGGGTAATAGTTCATAACAAGGCTTCATATTTTTTAAAAAATGAATAATGAAATCAATAAAAAAAATAGTGATGTAATTTGTACGTATGATTTACTAACCGCCCTTTTAGTTAATTAATTAACCTGTCTAATTATTTGTACAGCCTCTAAAGAAATTTACCGCCCACCCGGAGCCCGTGGAACCAGCGGTCTTATAAAACACCTGGAGGAAAGAGAAGCGCCGTCCAAACCGAATGCTCCTCCCGCTGGTAAGATATATCAATTACTGTAATCCTTGTTAGCATTACCCAACTCGTTCCTCTTTAGGTATCTGCGTTTTGTTTAAGCATATACTTATTATATTTTAATTTATGTAATTATATATAATATGTATATGCTATATTATACCCCGTAACTAAATAATATTATATACTTTATATTGTATTGGCCGTGCTGAAATTTTGACCCATAATCTATTAAATTGATTTGACTTTTTTTATTTTTTCAATTCTATAGTTTTTTTCGGTATTTATTTTAACGTATCCATCAGATTACAACTATGAATGAAACTTATTTATTAGTTAAAATAATGAAGGTAAAATTTTCATTCAGGGATACAGACGATTTCACTTATTATATCGAGGTTTTGTTGTGGGAAACTAGTAGTAGATAATCAGGACAATAAAACAATAATTGTATTGGTTAAGGGTTTTGGTATCGATGGTTAACTTTAAGGTTGGGCTGTTTTTAGCTGAACTGTCGAAGAGCGCGTTGAAAAACAAGAAGAAGCGAGATGCGCGTAAAGCCAAACGTCAAGGAGATGGCTCGGACAACGAGGAAGAAGCGCCCAAGCCGCTAGTGACGTCTGGAGTCGAGGTGCAGTTGACTGGAGACCAGGAAAAGGACAAGCAAATTCGCAATTTGAAAAAGGTTCTTTCATTTGATTTATTCTTGTTTATTTTTTTATATTTTTCTAATTTATTTGATTTTAATTTATTTTGTTCTTCATTTATTAGTAGCTCGAAATGTGTCTTTTTTTTAACAATCTTGGTTAATAATAGAAAAAGCTCGGTTTAATGATTGGTTTGGTAATTTTATGCATGGGATTCATCCATAGTAAACATATTACTATTCATTAAAATCCTAATTATATTAACTCTAATTTAAAAATTATTTCAGAAATTGGACCAGATCGCCAAGTTGAAGGCCGAACAAGCCGCCGGGAAGGCTTTGGAGCTAAACCAACGTGAGAAAATCACCAAGGAAGATGAATACCTGCGAGAGTTGGAAAAACTTCAGATTTAAACTCGTCGTATGTTTTTTTTTTTAACTTTAAAATATAATTGGTTTTATGAAAACTACCATTTTTCTAATCCCTGTTCTGATGCAGTCGCTGAATAAACCCAATTTTCGAGCTGGTCAACAGGCCCATTATGCAGAATTAATAAAGACTGTCCAGCTGTTAGATGGATGTGTTTGTTTATGGATGCAGATGAAGAAGCTGCGTGTTCAGCCAGGCGTAATTTGTGCTACCTTTGTGTGTGATGACACCATCGGTCTTTTGTCTTTTTATTTTGACTCTATTAAAAAATGGTTAATTAAAGATTCACTGGTACGGTTTTTTAAATTCATTTAGAAAATATTAAATTCTGTCAGAGTTCATAAAGGGGAAACCCTCCTGCGGGTTCTATTAAGTAAAAACGACGGGGTTTCTGTGTGTCATTCATCAACCGTTTGATTGTTTTTAATCGACTAATTTATTTGCACTGACAGCCGTGACGTAATGCATTCACTGTAGGCAATTTTCCAATTTAAATTCACATGAAACATGCGAATCGGCAGGTTATCATAAATGAACAGAGTTAGTGGACTATTAAACACAAACTTAAATTCCCTGTTTAAAATTTGTTTGTTAATCATGTTTATGGCTGGCTATAGTATGGAAGCGACTATTGAAAGGGCTATTCGACATTGAGCTTTTATTGCGACTATTTTACATAATATGATGCGACGCGCCTTAAAGACAGGTCCGTCTTATCTCGAGTTAGAATCAAGCGTTGGCCGTTGCAAGCAGCCGGTTTCTGCCATGCAAACCCTTGCTGTAGGAGAAATATTTAAATAAACAAAATGAAGTGATCAGTGATAAACGAAATGGTCACTTTTATTACAGGGGAAAACATCAACGGCAAAGCTGCGGACATTGTGTAACAGCACGCTGGCATGTTCGTTAAAAAGTCTCTTATTCTGTTTTACAACGCTCATTAATGCAATGGAATAATAGTCGTAAAACAGTGGAGAAGTCCGACAAGCCTCCGACCGAGATTGAACTAGCCGGACCCAAGCTTGCAGAACGACGCTTTTCATAATACACTTAACGGTTACAGTATTTTACTATAGATGTTCCTGGCCCGGATACCGCGTTGTGAATCCATGACAACTTGTGTGAGATTCATGTATAGTTGCACATGGTCCTGGAGCTTGCCAATAACCAAGAACTGATGGATATGACGAGCGAACGACGGCCATATTTGGTCCTGACGAGACTCTAGCGCTCTCTGCGAAGGTTCCGGGCAAGAATGGATATTGAGCGACGTGAATAAGTTCACGGGGTAAGTAGGAAAAGTGCTGGACTGTTATTCCTAAAGGATGCCGGGGTAAATAACCGTGATAGGTCGGTTTTAGAGCCGTAATTAGGGTCGGTATTGAAACGTGCCCTGAGGGTAGCAGTCCAGGAGGAACTAAACGATCGCTAGGCGCGACGTGCACAGTTGCAGCGGTTGAGATGGGACCGTGGAAAGAAGGACGAGGATGCTTAAAGGAACATCCGAAGGTACGATTGGATGGGTCTGGAACTGGTTTGTCCAGCTTTCTCCATTTAGCGCGTCTGTTTTGGAACCACACCTGAAGAAGAAGAAGAATAAAATCAAGTATCGATTTCACTGAGATGTTCTTAATCTTCGAGCTGACACTTTCAGTGACTATTCGGGATGGTAATTATTGATAGTTGTTATAAAAGTACCTGGATTCTTGCTTCGCTCAAGCCAATCTTCATCGCTAGTTCTTCCCTATGCGCGAAGAGAAACAGTTAGTATGCATTTTGTAGTGAAATACGCCATGATGTGTGTTAGGTGTTGTTATGTTACAAGTACGACAACATTATACGAGAATGAAACAACAATGTTTTGGTATGATGACGTTACATTGTTGGTAGATTAATAGGGTATTAACACGACAAGGTAATAGTTTGTCTAAATATCTACCTGTTTAAACGATGTACCTTTTCCATCTTTCTACCTGTCTATCTATTTGTCTAACTGTCTATCTATCTATCTATCTATCTATCCGTTTATCTATCTATCTATCTATCTATATCTATCTATCTATCCTATCTATCTACCTATATTTATCTTTCTATCTATTGAACTACCTACCTCCTATCTATCTGTCTGTTCGTCTAGTTCTCTATCTCGCCATCTGTCTATGCAGCTATCTATCCAAATACCTAACAATACCTATTCCATACATTTAACTAAGTACTAATCATGTCCACCTATCCATCACTTCCGACTTTCACCGACTGTTTCCCGATCCGCACATAATACCCTCATATCAATCTCACTGGATCGTAACACTGCTGCGTAGTGTACTTCTATCCCTGTTACGGCAATGAAAGCAGATAAGTTTAGTCATTCCTCTTAATCGATTACCTGGTAAAGATGTCTGGATAGTGCGTTTTTAAGAAAGACTTCTCCAGTTCATCCAGCTGGTAATTGGTGAACGTTGTCCTGTACCTCCTCTGTGTCTGTTTGGGGACCATGCAATTCGATTTGTTCTTCTCAACCCGATTTGTCTGCTTGTCCATTCTTGATTTGCCGTCGTATCTTTGATCTCTCTGGCCCAGTTGCCCAACTGTCATACGTGTTAACAAACAGGGCCTGCTGGCTGCGATACGCACCTTGCGTGTTCAACACTCAACCACTAACTAAACTGTCCAGTCAAGAGGAGCCTTGTGAATTAAAACTTGTTTCCTTTTTTCACGTTCTTGTTTTAAAAGAGTGCGAGGAATTACATAAACAAACATATGCGCTATTATTCATTCTAAATGGCCTTGAGCTAATACAAGTAAAGGACTGTACACGTTTTGGTCAAATAATTTAGTAGTAGTTAATGTTTAACTATACTTTAAGTGTTTAGTTTAAGTAAAGATGTATTTCTTGAAGTAAAACAACCCAACAGAAATGTAAAAAGAGATGAAGAATGGAATTAAATGAGCATCCTTTTGGAATGTTTAAAACACATTTACTGATCTACCTACCTACCTATCTGTCTATCTATTTTTCTATCTATCTATGTATCTATCTATCTATCTATATGTTTATATATCCATATATCTATCTATACATCTATCTATCTACCTATCTATCTATGTATCTGTCTACCTATCTATCTATCCATCTACCCATCTTTCCATCCATCTATCTATCTATCTATCTGTTTGTCTATCCATATATATATCTATCTATCTATTTAACTGTCTATCTACATATCTATCTACCAATATATGTACCTATGTATCTATCTATCTATCTATCTATCTATCTACGAGAACTACAAATACTACGCTTCAAAACGACTGTTGGACGTGTTTGGGTGTTGCTGCTTACTTTAGGCGTCTAGTTCTTTTAACAGGCCTAACACGAACTTCTGCGAATTTCGCTTTCGTTTGCCCCTAATCTTGAGAAAATTAACCGAATCGAGACCATCTTTGTGGTACTTCAGCTAAACCCAAGCCCAAGGTCTCACGTAGGCGCTGGATTTGCAACGTTTTTCCTAGTTTTCCTAGTTTTTAAAGGAAAGAACCTGGCCCAATAGTAATCCTCATTCAAACGACTTTCTGCAAAGCCCAGTTCAGAATTCTTGTCAGCTGAATCACCAATAGCTATACAGCAGAAGACAATCGAAAAATTTACACGTCTAATATACATTACATTCTATTACAAGTCAGGGATCCAATAAGGTTTTTTGCGTATACGTTTATTTTTAAATTGATATTATTATTATTTATTTAATTTCGGATTTTCTCAACCGAGTGCTAGTATTTACCATCTACTTATATAAGTCTCATTCAAATGATGCAATACAGTTGAAAATAATATGATGTAAGCAATGGTATATTTGTGCCATTTGTTTATTAGTCTTCTTCTTATCTACACTAGTATACCTATAATGCTAACGTGGCTAGTTATGCTCAGTTTGAATTTCAGAGCTACTATTATTCTTGATCGATTTGAAATCTATTTCGCAAGGTCCTTAGTATAGTAAGGTTAAGTAGCTTTAATGTCCGCCATTAATACTATTTCGTAAGAAACACCACAATGTCTTTGAAATACGGCCGTAAAAGTTCTCCCAGGAAAACAGGGAATTCTCTGCAATGACGCTTGAATCGTAAACAACTGAATTTCTCAATCATGTACTGAACACTATATACAGGATGGTCTTTGGGTTTCGTTTAATCTACTGAACCTGTTTTATAGAAATCCTTTGTCGCGTATAGTTCAGGCGCCTAGTGCAGAAGTCAGCAGGTCTACCAGCAGTTCAGCCAGCTGCTTATGCAGCCAGGAACTGCTGAAACTGCTGATTTTGTACCCATATCCAGCAGGTAGACGGTTAGCGGTAGGTCGATCTGGTTTTTGCCTTGGGATATGATAGATTGAGCCAAGGTTGCCACATTTCATTGTGCGCTTGTCATAAGTGCGTCATACATTATTATTATTATTTTGTCTACGTACTTACACTAAGTACTTCAGTACATACTTAAGGGATGCTATCATCCCCATTGGTCAGATACTCGCCCTTCATCCTCTGTTTAGTAGATAACGGGAAAATCAGCTTAAAATCTGTAGTTCACAACTTCTTAGAAAATCTCCTTGACTTGTCCCCCTGCTGTTTAGGTATATCCCAACGCCGATATCAGCAAGATCGAGGACCTGCTGAACGACCTACTGATAACCGTCTGCCTGCTGGATTTGGGCGAATATCAGCAGTTTCAGCAGTTCGAAACTTACTTTAAAAGACAATACGAACCAAAACCAATTAAAATAACCTAAATTAAGTGTCTTAACCTCAACAAGATTACATTTCATGGATATTTTCAGTTTGATGATGGATTTCACAAGGTTGATGCGTTAGATTTTATTCATTCAGTAATTTAATCAGTACCGAAGAGGTTTAGTCCAAGGATGCTCTTTTGAAGGGGCCCCATGGAGCTTTTGAAAAGGTTCGAGCATGTTCCTTAAGTCCATGGTAAGTATGACGGGAGAAAGCCCAGTCTCAAATCTGCTACTTAGCGATAATAGCAAGGCAAAGTCGAGCTGAGCACATAATCCACTTACTTGGAAGACCTGGAAGAATAAGCTTGAAGATTATCGACTTGATTGAAAGCTTATTATGTTTAAGTTATACAAGGATGGAATGAGAACTTCATGTTCAGTTCATTTTCATATCATCGTTGAGGGCTATCCATGTGCACAGCCCTCACGACAACCGACCTGTTGAGGATAATCTGCTATGATTTATAGCCTCGGTTATCGTTTTGACGTTTCTGGTGATTCTTGAGGTGCTTGCTTAGACAGTATAAAGATTTGGAATAGAGATTCCTGAGTATATCTTTCCAGGGTTTTCAGTGCGTTCACGAATAGTTTGTGATTCCGTTTCTGCGATCTGTACTTTGAACTGTTATAGGTTATGTGGTCGGCGAAAGCTTGACTGTGAATTGCTATTTTTTGTCCGGTCAACTGAAGGGCCACGGTTGATATAAATGAGATACAGGGGACGAGAGATAGTGATGACCTCTTCGACCCCTTCCTTTCTACCTACTCATCTCTCTATCTATATATCTCTATCTATTTATCCATCTATCGATCTATCTATCTGTATATCTGCCATCTACCTCCTATCTATCCATCCATCATTCATCCATCTGTCAATCTATATATCTACCTACCTTCCCATCTACCTATCTGTCTATACCTATCTATGTATATATCTATCTGTATATAATCCATCTATCTATCTATCTATCTATCTGTCTGTCTATCTGTCTATCGGTCGATCGATCGATCGATCTATTTATCTTCCTGATCTATCTATCTACCTATCTGCCTATCTATCTATCTATTTATCTATCTAACTATCTTATATATCTATTTTATATATCTATTTGTCTATCTGTCTATACATAACCATCTATCAATTTGTCTATCTTTCCATGTCTATGTGAGTCTATCTGTTCCTTCATTTGTAAAGATTTACCCACAAAATTAGAAGAATATGTAAACTAGTAAATGGTTAACTTCGTACAACAGTATCTAAAGTACCAAATTACTAGTTTGTGTAATGGTAATCATCCACTGTCAATCAGTTCAAGGTATTTAGTGTTAAGAATTTTGTATTGAGTTGAAGTTGGCTACAATACTAGTTTCTTTCACAACAAACTTAACGATACGAGTAAACTAAACTCCAAGGAACTACTTAACTGTAATATATCGCACATGAACGTTTGGTTACAAAAGCAGGCGATAACCTTCTCCTTATTTCGATTACATGTTCAAAGATATAGCACCTAGATAAGAATTAACCTAGTTTATCTTGATGTACATTATCTTTTCCTTCATTGTATGCGCTTATAGATAATTTCTAGCTAAGAGGACAACTTTGTCTAGGAAGAAACAGAGAGTCAGCGCGGCGGGAGCTACCCGGGTTAATCTTGAACTTAAATCTGCAGTTCAGGATCGTGTATACCTAGTATTTGTGCGTACGTGATGATTTACCCAAGTAATGCTTGGAAAGTACCCTTGTACTTTAAAGATCGCGGGAAATTGCGAGTTTGAAGAGAAGAGTTTCCGTTCTGCCGAAAGCTGCTGCTGAAGTATACTCCGCGAAAGATAAAAACACGGCTTATACGTGAGCGTATTATCAGATCTCAACTGGCCTCAGAACCCCATTTTTAACTGTCTGAACCTATCTGCTTATCTATCTGTCTATCTATCTATCTATCTATCTCTACCTAACTCTCTTTCTCTCTCTCTCTCTCTCTCTCTCTCTCTCTCTCTATCTATCTATCTATCTATCTATCTATCCANCTATCTCTACCTAACTCTCTTTCTCTCTCTCTCTCTCTCTCTCTATCTATCTATCTATCTATCTATCTATCTATGTACCTATCTATCTATCTATCTATCGATCAATCTATCGATCGATCTATCTATCTATCGATCTATCTATCTATCTATCTCTACCTATCTCTCTCTCTCTCTCTATCTATCTATCTATCTATCCATCTATCTATCTATCTATCTATCTATCTATCTATCGACCAATATATCGATCGATCGATCGATCGATCTATCTATCTATCGATCTATCTATATATCTATCTATCTATCTGTCTATCTATCCATCTTTCTATCTATCTATTTATCTATATCTATCTATCTATCTATCTAACTATCATGGTGATATAACTAAATTGCTGTTTGCTAAAATCTATATGTCACTTTAACTACAACTGAAAGACAACTGAAAGGAACTTCGGATTGCTGCACGTGGACCTTGACTCAATCATATAGCTGAAACTATACACTTTGCAACAAGGCTATACTTTAGCTAAACGAGATTAATACCGATGATCAGGCTATTCATACATAAATAATCAGTACTAATAGTTAGTTTACTAAGTCAATAAGCTAGCATATAGCAAGTACTTACAAGTAAAGTAACCAAAAGTATTACTATCAGTACTTAACTTTTTAGATAAATTCGCGCAATACCATTACCGTTGAATTGTAACTAACAGCTAACGACAATCCAAGAGATAACCATAACCACCTAGAATGCGTGACTATCTAGGTTGATTTCTTGCTATTTCGTGCAGTAAAATGTACCATTCGAACTTGTTTACGCCGCGTTCCGCGAATGTTGTATTCGCACCTGTTATGCCTATTTGGCGAAACTATAAACGCGCAGAATAAACACAGGTAAAACGTTTCAATTTCGTAACTGTCATTTCAACGAGTTCGCTCCTTTCTTGTTTTGAATTTAAGGCCATAATTCAAAACCCTTTCCTGGTGTTTCGTTTGAAAGACTTTTCGTGGCAGTTGAAAGCTTCTTAACCTAACTATAGCAATCTATCTATCTATCTATCTATCTATCTATCTATCTATCTATCTATCTATCTATCTATCTATCTATCTATTTATCATCTATTCATCCATCCGCCCATCCGTCCATCCATCCACCCATCCATCCATCCATCTATCTATCTATCTATCTAATCATCATCTATCTATATGTCCATCCATCATCCATCCATCCATCCATCCACCAATCCATCCATCCATCTATCTATCTATTTATCTATCTACCCGTCTATGTATCTGTCTATCCATCATCCATCCATCTATCCATCCATCTATCCCTCCATCTATCCATCCATCCATTCATCTGTCTATCTATCCATTTATCTAACTATCCATCTGTCTATCTGTCTATCTCCTATCTATCTATCCATCTAATGTATTTATCTGTGTGCATATACCAGTTGGGTTCTGAATATCTGCTACCTGTGGGGGCCTATACCCTCGTGGATACCACGACTATCACTACCTTTACAGCTCGTACACGCTTTCCTCAACTTATGATTTTATCATTTTAGTATGAAAAAAATACTACACATTCATAACACAAATGTACAGATGAAGAAACCGGACAGTAACCGTCGTACTGGCAGAAACATTAAACGGGAAATATCTAGAATATCTAATAATCATATTACAATATCATATTATGATACATTTCTTTATTATCACTCTTGAAGTTACTGCTGGTTTACTTAGTCTGTTGTTTTAGACCGTAGCAGGGTAAGTTTCTACTTGACGCAAGATGGCGTTGCAGTGTCCGATTTCAGGAAATTATGAATAACGCTTTGGACTGAACTGAAACAAACTCAACTCGGCACGACGACTCAAACTGAAACTATCGACTGAAACTTGGCCGACTCAGTTGCCTCTGTCATTTGAACAAGGCAACAATAAATTTTCACCTCAAATCATGTAAATGTAAGAAATATATCAAATACATGCAATGAATCAAGACTGTATAGGATAAATTTCATATAACTTAATCGAACGTTCTTCGTTACAGTATAGTTACGGTTGTAAAAATCTATTAAAAAGCGATATCATTTAATATTCATATCAAGTATAGACAAGCTATTGGAAAGCGATTAGACGCAGTCGTGTTTCGCTATAATTCCCTTCGTGCGCTTAGGTTAAGAAGCTTTCAACTGCCGTGAAAAGCCTTTCAAACGAAAACACCAAGAAAGGGTTTTGAATTATGGCCTTAAATTCCTACCAAGAAAGCAGCGAACTCTTTGAAATGACAGTTACGAAACTGAAAACGTATCAGCTGTGTTTATTCTGCGCGTTTATAGTTTCGCCAAATAGGCATTACAGGTGCGGATACATAACATTCGCGGAACACGGCGTAAACAAGTTCGAATGGCACATTTTATTGCACGAAATAGCAAGAAATCAACCTAGATAGTCACACATTCTAGGTGGTTATGGTTATCTCTTGGATTGTCGTTAGCTGTTAGTTACAATTCAACGGTAATGGTATTGCGCGAATTTATCTAAAAAAGTTAAGAATACTTGGTTACTTTACTTGTAAGTACTTGCTATATGCTAGCTTTTTGACTTAGTACTAACTATTAGTACTGATTATTTATGCATTAATAGCATGATCATCGGTATTAATCTCGTTTAGCTGAAGTATATAGCCTTGTTGCTAAGTGTATAGTTTCAGCTACAAGATCGAGTCAAGGTCCACGTGCAGCAATCCGAAGTTCCTTTCAGTTGTAGTTAAATTGCAAAGTGACATATAGATTTTAGCAAACAGCAATTTAATTATATCACCATGATAGATAGATAGATAGATAGATAGATAGATAGATCGATAGATAGATAGATACATAGATAGATATATAGATAGATAGATAAATAGATAGATAGATAGGTATGTAGATAGATAGATAGATAGACAGATAGTTAGATAGATAAATAGATAGATATATAGACAGACAGATTGATAGATAGACAGATAGATAGACAGATAGATAGATAGATAGATAGGTATGTAGATAGATAGATAGATAGATAAATAGATAGATAAATAGATAGATATATAGACAGGCAGATTGATAGACAGACAGATAGATAGATAGATAGATAGGTATGTAGATAGATAGATAGATAGATAGATAAATAGATAGATAGATCTAGGTTGGTTAAGAGGACTCATCGCCCTCGATGATCTCTTTAACAGATGATGGGATGGAGAGAATCAGCCAAAACCTTGAAGTTCACTACGTCTTTGAAATCCCTTGCGTTATCTCCGGGGTTGTCTAATTTACATGCGGATATCTTGCTTAATTAGCTCTTACCAGTTAACGAAAACTTATATACGATCACCAAACTAGTTGTGAGTAACCCAGATTGACTATACAGTTGACTCAAAATTATAACTGTCCCGTATAATTAAGTCCTGTACTCGTAGTGCTAATTCAGGTTTTAGATCTTTACTATCAGTTTAGTAACATATGGTTATACAAATTTAAAAACCATCACGTTAGAATCAATTGGAAATTAATCTTTAATAGCATGGAATTAGTTGATGTTTCTGTATTTAGACTTCATAGACAGACAATCAAATCAATTGTTTTCATAATGTCAGGTAGAGTCTAGAGCAAATAAAAGGTAGGATATCTTCTTAACTTTAGGATTTTATTTTGGCAAAACTAACACCCCGACTTGAACGAAACTTTACTGGTGTAACAAGTGCTATCATTTCTACATTCACTATTTTTTTGACTGTTATATCTTTGAAAACTTGGGTGCCATAAGCGATGAACTTTTCCTCAGCAAGAACTCATTTTTGTATTGACTTAGTACTGTGCGACTTAATTTGAGGGGCCCCAAAGGTGCTTTGGAAAAATTCGAGCGTTTTCTTAATGACCATGTACAATAAGGTGTTTTCGGAGAAAGCAAAGCCCATTACCAAATCTGCTACTGCGCGATAATATAACAAGATAGAACTGAACTAAGCCCATTAAGTTACACCTTTCACTTACTGGGAACGTGAAGTTTCAAGATATACCCTTGTATATATGCATATATTACCTAATTCAAAGCTTGTATTATTAAAGTGGAACACTAGGAAGTTGGTAAACATTTGAACTAGAATTTTCAGTTACCTTTGATGCCTGCATCTTACTGGTACTTGTTACTATCTGACGTGCCAAACTTAATTGTCTTGAAGTACCTGTTATATATCACAATTGTACATGTTATATCTATCTATCTATTTATCTATCTATCTATCCGTCCATCCATCCATCCATCCATCCATCTATCTATCTATCTATCCATCCATCTATCTATCTATCTATCTATCTATCTATCTATCTATCTATCTATCTATCTATCTATCCGCCCATCAGTCCATCCGTCCATCCATCCATCTATCTATCATCTATCCATCCAGCCGCCCACCAGCCCACCCGCCCATCCGCCCATCCGCCCATCCATCCATCCGTCCGTCCATCTATCTATCTATCTATTTGTCTGTCTATCTATCTATCTATTTGTCTGTCTATCTATCTATCTATCTATCTATCTATCTATCTATCTATCTATCTATCTATCTATCTATCTATCCATCCATCCATCCGTCCATCCATCCATCCGCCCATCCGTCCATCCGTCCATCCACCCACCCATCCATCCATCCATTCATCTGTCTATCTATCCATCTGTCTAACTATCCATCTATCTATCTATCTCCTATCTATCTATCCATCTAATGTATTTATCTACGTGCATATACCAGTTGGGTTCTGAAGCCGGCTGAGATCTGAATATGTGCTACCTGTGTCCTGTGGACCTATACCCTCGTGGATACCACGACTATCACTACCTTTACAGCACGTATACGCTTTTCTCAACTTATGAATTAGTCATCTTAGTATGAAAAAAATACTACACATTTATAATACAAATGTACAGATGAAGAAACCGTACAGTAACCGACGTACTGGCAGAAACATTAAACGGTAAATATTGGTTTACTTAATCTGTTGTTTTAGATCGTAGCACGGTAGGTTTCTACTTGACGTAAGATGGCGTTGCAGTGTCCGATTTCAGGAAATTATTAATAACGTCTCGGACTAATGAACTGAAACAAACTCAACTCGGCACGACGTCTCAAACTGAAACTATCGCCTGAATAATTTTTCACCTCAAATCATGTAAAGATAAAAAATATATCAAATACACGCAATGAATCAAGACCGTATAGGATAAATTTCATATAATTTAATCGAACGTTCTTCGTTACAGTATAGTTACGGTTGTAGAAATCTATTTTTAAAAAACAATATCATTTAATGTTCATATCAAGTACAGACAAGCTGTTAGAAAGCGATTAGACGCAGTCGTGTTTCACTAATTGCCCCCGTGCAATATAGTTAGGTTAGGAAGCTTTCAACTGCCGTGAATAGTCTTTCAAACGAAAACACCAAGAAAGGGTTTTGAATTATGGCCTTAAATTCCTACCAAGAAAGCAGCGAACTCTTTGAAATGACAGTTACGAAACTGAAAACGTTTCAGCTGTGTTTATTCTGCGTGTTTATAGTTTCGCCAAATAGGCATTACAGGTGCGGATACAACATTCGCGGAACACGGCGTAAACAAGTTCGAATGGCACATTTTATTGCACGAAATAGCAAGAAATCAATCTAGATAGTCACGCATTCTAGGTGGTTATGGTTATCTCTTAGATTGTCGTTAGCTGTAACGTTTAAGATGATCCAGTAGTGTTTGCTGAAACGGAAGTTGCTATATACACATAAGCAGTAAATTGTGGATTTGGATCAGACATTCATTATTTTGTTAATTATTAATGAATGGTTATTTACAATTCAACGGTAATGGTATTGCGCGAATTCGCCTAAAAAGTTAAGTACTGATAGTAGTACTTGGTTACTTTACTTGTTAGTACTAGCTATATACTAGCTTGACTTAGCAAGTGTGCTACTATTAGTTACTGACTATTTACTTATGGGAACCTGGTCATCGGTTGTTACGGACATCAGCCTGATTTTCCGTTTTTCTAGTTTTTGCCTTCTCTTCCTTTACCTAATTTATTTACCTTCGTTTGCCCCTACCCCAGTTCTCTTGCTTTCAAGAGTTTTTTCTTTGTTCTTATCAAGGAAGTTCTGAATCTCCTATCGAATTTTGAGTTTTGCAAGTTTGATCCGTGGTTGTTACCAGCCAGCTGCGATCCAAGGTGGACCAGCCCCAGAACCAGTCCCAGAAAAGTTGTAGTTTTTGTTTTTTCTTTTCAGCAAAAGTAGAAAGTAGTGTTTATTATTTTGTGTTTTCAAGTTCAAACTTTGTCATTGTTCCTTTCTTTATGTTTTGTTGATTCGATTGGCAATAAAAGGTATCTACCACTGAACATCGGTATTGATCTTTATTTAGCTATAGGATAGCCAAAGCCCTTGTTGCTCAGTGTATAGGTCTGTGTATGCCTCTTTAATTATATCACCATGATAGATAGATAGATAGATAGATAGATGGATAGATAGATAGAGAGATAAATAGATAGACAGATGGATAGATAGATAGATAGATAGATAGATAGATAGATAGATAGATAGATCAATTGCAAATTAATCTTTAATAGCATGGAATTAGTTGATGTTTCTGTATTTAGAAATCAATCGTTTCCGTAAGGCAGGCACAGTCTAGAGAAAATAAAAGGTCTGAATGGTAGGAAATCTTCTTAACTTTAGGATTTTATTTTGGCAAAACTAACACTCCGACTTCAACGAAACTTTACTGGTGTAACAAGTACTATCATTTCTACACTCACTATTTTTTTTACTGTTATATCTTTGAAAACTTGGGTGCCATAAGCGATGAACTTTTCCTCAGCAAGAACCCATTTTTGTATTGACTTAGTACTGTGCGACTTAATTTGAGGGGCCCCAAAGGTGCTTTGGAAAAATTCGAGCGTTTTCTTAATGACCATGTACAATAAGGTGTTTTCGGAGAAAGCAAAGCCCATTACCAAATCTGCTACTGAGCGATAATATAACAAGATAGAACTGAACTAAGCCCATTAAGTTACACCTTTCACTTACTGGGAACGTGAAGTTTCAAGATATATCCTTGTATATATGCATATATTACCTAATTCAAAGCTTGTACTATTAAAGTGGAACACTAGGAAGTTGGTAAACATTTGAACTAGAATTTTCAGTTACCTTTGATGCCTTCATCCTACTGGTACTTGTTACTATCTGACGTGCCAAACTTAATTGTCTTGAAGTACCTGTTATATATCACAATTGTACATGTTATATCTATCTATCTATTTATCTATCTATCTATCCGTCCATCCATCCATCCATCCATCCATCCATCCATCTATCTATCAATCTATCTATCTATCTATCTATCTATCTATCTATCTATCTATCTATCTATCTATCTATCTATCTATCTATCTATCTATCTATCTATCTATCTATCTATCTATCTATCTATCTATCTATCTGTCTGTCTATCTATCTATCTATCTGTCTATCTATCTATCTATCTATCTCTCTGTCTGTCTGTCTATCTATCTATCTATCTATCTATCTATCCATCCATCTATCTATCTATCTATCTATCTATCTATCCAGCTATCTATGTCTCTATCTCTATCTATCTATTTGTCTGCCAACCAATCTATCTATCTATCTATCTATCTATCTATCTATCTATCTATCTGTGTATCAATTGCTGCGCCTATACATTACTCAGTGAAACATGGATGAGTCAGTGAGTATAGTCAGTATACCGTTAGTCAGGAGTCAGTAGTGAATAGTCAGTCTTCCTATGAGAGTTCATAGTCAGTAGTCAGTGGTGAGAGTCAGTAATGAGTATTCAGCAGTGAGTAATCAGTAGGCAGTAGTCAGTCGTGAGAGTCGGTAGTCGGTGGCTAGTGGTGAGTCAGTAGCGAGTCAGTAGTGAGTCAGTAGTGAGTCAGTAGCGAGTCAGTAGTAAGTCAGTAGTGAGTCAGTAGTGAGTCAGTATTGAGTATTCAGCAGTGAGTAATCAGTAACGAGTAGTCATTCGTGAGAGTCGCAGTAGTCAGTGGTCAACAGTGAATCAGTAGTCGGTGGTTAGTAGTGAGTACAGAGTCGTAAGTCAGTACTATGTAGAGTAGTGAGTAGTCAAAGCAGTCAGTAGTGAGCATTGTGTATAATCAGCAGAGTCATGAGTCATGTGACAAACTTGATAGTCATTCGCGTTTTTTTTCGACGCAACTCGCGCTTTATTGAACGTTGACTTTTAAATTACACAGTACTGCACATTAAATTATGTTTAAGTCGATGCATCTCTTTTTATAGAGTTTTAAGCTAATGCGCAGGTCATAGAATGCTGTAAAGAAACAGAAACGGGTAGTGACGATCGTAAACTACGAAACCCGTAAACCTTCGACACGGATGTAAATTCAGTAAGTTATTAGCTGCGACCACGTTTTATTACATTATGAATTTATTCCGCTATTACATCTGGCTATTATGGTGGGGAATCCTAGTGATTTTCTATCTTTAGGATTTTATTCTGGCCAAGCTATCAAACCGATTTGCACGAAACTTTACAAGTACATTAAGTATGAATAGCCCTACTTTCAGTAATTTTTGGGTTGCTATACCTCTGAAAGCGTAGGAGCAATAAGCAGCCAACTTTTTCGCAGCAAGAAACCCTTTTTATTGCTCTTTACTTAACTAGTTCCTTAAAGAGTTAGATTTTCTTCGAACGAGTGAAAATATCTGATGAATTTGATGGGGCTAACTAATTTATTAAAACATAGTACTACCCTCACTGAGGAATAGTTTGTCTCCATTGCTTTCTTTTCTGCACCACAGTACAGTACTTACGTATCTATAATTCAGTTTTTGTGTCCGCTATTTTAAACTCTCTCGCAGTAGTTAGTTTTAGGTAACCTGGTTTTGTCTGCCGTACTTTAGATCCCATTTAAATAATGTTCAGTGAATGAATTGTCTTTGTTATTTGCTGCGTGTGTTTGTGCGTAGCAATCGAATGAAGAAGACTCTAAAATTATTCATTAGCTGGAAAATTTGCAATTGAAAAGAGCGTCAAAAGTTGGGTCGACTCACGTACGACACGTGGTACGCAGTTTAGTCGACCGCAGTTGAAAAGAGCGTCAAAAGTTGAGTCGAGTTATATACGACACATGGGTACGCATCTGATTAGTCCGCGGTTGAAAAGCGCGTGAAAAGTCGAATCGAATAATGTACGTCACATGGTAGGGCGAGTTGGTGGGGCGAGCTGGTGGGGCGAGATGGCGGGGCGAGATGGCGGGGCGAGATGGCGGGGCGAGATGGCGGGGCGAGTTGATGGGGCGAGATGGTAGGGCGAGATTGTGGGGCGAGTTGGCGGGGCGACATGGTGGGGCGAGATGGCGGGTTGACTCGCCCGCAGTGGAAAAAAGGGCGAAGCATGCCCGGACTTGTTTGGCTTCCATGTTAAGAGATAGGACAACGATTTAACATAGAAACAGACGGGGAATTTGGAAAAACGGTCGGGAGAAAAACGTGGAAAAAAAAGAAAAAAAAACGTGGAGTGGAAAAAAGTGAACAATATGTCTCCATGCTGTTAAGCAATGGAGACAAAGATAACACTTCTTACTAGATACTTACTAGATACTTACTAGATATTTACTTCAAAAACTGAAGATAATCTTCTGAGGAAAGAGTGGCATTGTCTTCTGAGAAAAATTAAGGTAAACTGCGCGCTGGAATTGCCTGTGGATAATCTTCTTTGAGCCCGTGCGTACGTGAGCAACAACGCCTAAGCTTGAAACTTGGAAACAACCTTTAGAGAGGAACTCGTCAAGATTACAGAGTGATCCGCAAACTAGTGATAACTCACCACAGGAATTTTGTAGCGAGGTGTACATGACTCTTCTATACAAACATATATCTATGCTACATTACAGTTCAAGTACTAGCACTTCTACTAGCTTCTAATAGTAGTTCAGCAGTTCTAATACTAGCTCAGTATTAGCAGTTCACATACAGATAACGTTTTGCATCAGCGTTGAGTTGAACAACTTCCTCATTGCATAATTGAAAAAGAGTTCGGTTATGAAGTGCGTTAGCAAATTAGATGCTAAGTACTAGCAAATTTTTATGCTGTTGTAATAATGCAACATATAGTACAAGTACGTAGTAATGTAGTAACTAGGCAAACAATGGCGTGCCAAGGGGACGGAGGGCAAAGAGGGGCCTCTGGCCAGGGCCCAGGGTTATGAGCTCGGGACGCACTTTTGCTGGCCAAGGGGCCCAGAAAAGCCTCAGCTGGGCCTTCAACTTCCGAGAATCATGAGTTTTCGCCAAGGGCCCCTAAGTCCCTCGGCACGGGAAGTTGGACCGCATCATGGCAGCAAGACGATTTTTACCAAACATCGGTGTATTTCATCCCTATCTGATTTTGTCCATAATTTCTGCGTGTTAACTTGATTCTTACGTGATGGTTAACTGTTGTGAACATAGAATCCAAACGTGCATTCAGTTACCTACTCGTCCGATTAAGAGAATCGCGACGTTATAGAATGTCAATGACTCGTTTAGTACTCTTATAAAAGGTTCATTGAGCTCGTATCAATCAGCGCATGTCCTCATATGACCAGATTTTACAAACGCAGTACTACAACACATGCTTTTTCCAATGCTTTCATCCTTGCTGCTAAGCATAGTATCTATATTACTAGTTATTCACGTGTTAAATTAGAACTAACGCCAACCTTTCGAGCAATATCGATACTTCAGAATATGCGTCATTATCCAGTCGTTATATAATAAACCCTTATTACGGGCACGTAGACTGATTTCTAACGAAGACTGCAGTTTTTTCCTACAAGGAAACAGAGTCAGCGCAACGCGGGGGGACTACCCGGTTAACCCCCTTAACTGAAATTACGTGCCGCGCGTACCTAGTATTTGTGCGTACGTGAGGATTTACCCAAGTCACCTTTGCAAAGTACCTCTGTATCGCAGCAAATTGCGAGTCTTAGACGGAGAGTTTCCGTTCTGAAGAAAAAGTGCTCATAGCTGAATCAGAAAGGTTAAAACAGTTTATCCGGGGAGCCTACCCAATGCGAAATTCAGCATGTCCTGTTCCTACTGAATCGCGTGATGCTACACGCTGAAAATACTTTCTGCTGCTGAAAGCAAGGAAATTGACGATAAACGACCAAGTCCGACCTGCTGCTACGCATGTCTGATTTCAGCGTGCTGAAAGTGCTGAAAAAGGCATCGCGTGCAAGCGTTCTGGTCTTAAGACTAACATATAAATCTCAGTCACGTTTAAGGGATTCGGTTATCTGGTTCCACCCTATCCACTGAACTTACTGAGGAAATGCTTACCTGGCCTCTTAAGGTAACATTCTCAGAAAAGTGAACAGCTTTCCGTGAAACTGGATTGTTGTTGCGTGTAACCAAGATGCCTTTTCCTGGAACAATATTCTTCCAAAGAGATAGTCACGTACAAGTTAACAACCTTAACTCTATATAAACATCATGGAAAGGACTTGAAATAGTTTGGATATGGACATGTTATAGCTTTCGATTGCAAGTGTATTAGGTTTGACAAGATCCTGATTCTTGTCGAAGACCATCAAAATTACTAGATTATATTTATTAATTATAATTCATTCATCATTTACCTTAATATCATAGAGATTAAAGTAACTAGAACAATTTTTTAGTGCCTTATGTTCATGTGTGTGTTTCATGGCTGCCAAACCTGCACCGTCCTCGACTCCAAACCAATCATTGAAGTTTTGAAGTAATAACGGGAAGAAATTTATATGTATAACGTATTTCTTCGTTGTAGTTTTTTTCAGTCGTCTTACTGAAATCGTAAGCCGCAATTCCTGTGCAATTCAGATCAATCGGAACGCAAGCTATGTCATATAAGGTACACAGGGCAAAAGAAAAGGATTTGGAAAAACAAGTAGCATATAGTCGAGTGGACGGAATCGTATCTTTTGCACTAGATTAGAATGTTAACAATCCTGAAGAACAGTTGAAGTTGAAGTTGTAGTAATAGTCGCCTTTAGGTCCCAGGTCGTGGACCTCTATCGCCACCGTACGTCCTGAAGAACAGTGAATGAAATCGCATCTTTTGCACAACTAGACTAGAATGTTAACATACTTGAGAACAGTGGATGGAAATACATCTTTGCACTGGAATGGTATGTCAACATTCTGCAGAACAGTGGATGAAATCGCATCTTGGCTTACTCAAGGGAAAGAAGAAGTTAACTTTAGTGTCATCCGTTAAATGGAACACAAAGCCGTTCGTTCCTTCTAAAACGTAAATCCCATCTTTACAACTTAAAAGTCATCAAACTCATTCAGTTCGTTAGAATCATGTCTCTTTATAACAAAGTGCACAACGGATAGGAATATGAATTCGGAACGTGCGACGTTAACTGCAACTGAATAATCACGGCACGCGTCTATCAAACTAGTAATTACCTCTAGTTCTGTATTGTATTACTGAACCTGTAATTGTATTGACGATAGGCAACTGTTTTACTTGTGCATTCAACCCAGGAGGGACGGTGTTTGCAGGCTTTCACCTGTGAATTCTTAAGTTTAAGTAACCACATATTAATGACCCCATACATTTCTTTCCATTCCGTCTACTTTACCAAAGACTAGCTTTTCTTTTCAACATTTGCATGGCCAACGTTGACAATTTTCCGTGTATGAACATTTTCTCAGTAAATCAGGATTGTGTAAAAATGTTGGCCCCCTAAATAGGAAATCCAAAGTTTACTTTTGCATTTAAAGTTAATCTTAATAGTAAGATCCTTGGCCACTTTGACAGACGCTGCTCCAAGAACTGGCCTAAGCCACTTCCACGGATTCCAACGAAAGGTACTCGTCACTGCCGCTCGTCACGTAGTTTGTCTGTTCATTTCCGTCCGCGTGATGGTTCAGTCAGAAACCCGATTCACGTCTCGACTTGTTCCTTCTCGATCGCGTCCGTCGTTGTCGTCATTTCGTGCTTATTTACTATAACTATATCATTATATATTATATGAATATATACTACATTACTTGATATGAATCAAAGATTAGTTTAAATGAACCATTTACTTAAAAGTCAAAAGAAACAGTTGACCTTCAGTGTATAGTTTAGTATAACTGAAGGAAGGTAAGAACCTGAATCTTAATGCTACTTTTAATTTGTGATTGATATATTATTAACTAAGGTGTAACTATTAAAAGATTCTGTATTCATGTGGTTCCCTTTAAACTGGCTACTTGGTGTATTACCCAATAACCGGAACTCACTAATCGTTCTATCCGTGCATTGTGCAGACAAAGAACGGTGACATGGATATAGTAATTACGCGTTACCCTTAATTTGATCAAAGTGTAACTGTTTAATTATTGCATTGAGAGGTGCCACACCCATTCCCCTTCAACGCAATTTTAATCCTCGGGACGAAGAGAGGGCGAAGGCTAAGTCTTTTCACCCTCTCCGGATCGAGGCGTACGTGGCAGCCAAGCAAAACTTCCAAGTAGTACCGTGCCAGGTTTCTTGGAACTATTATTCAAAATGTAGAGTTTGTTACCTCCGCCCCTGAAAAGCTCAAGATACCTAACTCTTGGAATTCTCTTTAAAGTAAACGCACCAGTTCAATTTGCAACCCGATATTTGGGCACCCAAGTCATTATAGAAAAGATAGTACGATGTAATGGCCCCGTCAAACTCTCCTCTACTCCTTCGTATAGAGTTCCTATCAAAAGGTTTCTTTCACTATTGATTTAGAATAACGATAGTACGATCATTTCCATATACCCCAACTAGAGTATCATAGAGAGATATAGGTAAATAGGGTCTCAGGTGCAACTCTGTATGTTTGTCTCCATTGCTCAACAGCAAGGAGAACTGTTGCTCACTTAGTTTCTACTTCACGTTTTTTCTTCTTCTGTAGAATCGATTATCCTGGTCCAGGAGTGGCCAGGAGGGCCATAGTGACTTGCCATGATCATCTATGACGTCATCATGACTTAGTGACATTGACTCAATGATTCAATCACGTCATCGGTTGACTCAACTGCGTACCCACGTGTCGTATATGAGTCGACTCAACTTTTGACGCTCTTTTCAACTGCGGTCGACTCAACTGCGTACCCACGTGTCGTACATGAGTCGACTCAACTTTTGACGCTCTTTTCAGCGGCGGTCGACTCAACTGCGTACCCACGTGTCGTATGAGTCGACTCAACTTTTGACGCTTTTTTCAACTGCGCTCGACTCGGTCGCGTACCTTTGTGTCGTACGTGAGTTGAAAGTCGACTCGACATTTCACCCTCTTTCTAGTTGAGAATTTTCCGGCTAATGAATAATTATGAAATTTTATCTTCATTTAGCTGCTATTCGCAAACACGTTTGAGGTAAAAAGAACCAGGCAGTACCTATACATTACGGCTACCGCTGACCTTGGAATCTTCATATTCCTGGTAGCTGTATGTAATCTAATCTACTTTTGCAACGTGTACAGCGAAAAGCGAGTTAGAATCAATTCCTCTTCACCCTTTCCACACTGGTTACGGATCCTGCTTACTAGATGGCAGCAGCAGCAGTTCAATTGTTTCTTACGATAAAGTTCAAATAACTACTTCGTATAGTAAATTGTAATTTTGCCACAAAGACGTCGTCTACCTAACTTATAACCGTACTTATAACTTGTACCATCCGCAAATGGTGTTTAGCTACATCAGTTTAAGTAAATGTTAATACGATTTCGAGTTTGAAATCTTCCTTTTTAATTCCAAGTCGAACGGTAACTATAAGGAACAGAAGCGAAAGTTAATACGATAAGTTTCGACTTAACTGTCTGTTATTGTCGTCAGGACTTCGTAGAATCAGTATAAACACCGCCACAGTATTAATTCTTAAACAAAGGTCAACAGCATCCTTCGCTTACTTCTCCAGGTCGCCATTCCATGACATAACAGAAGATGACAAAGTTGGACAGAATATCAAGAATTCTTAACTGGCTCAATAAAAGTTTACAATAGCTCCACGAATAATTTGTCGTGCTGTAAAAATACCTCGGCTCGACGTGAACCATAGTCGAGTCGTGTCGATCCAGAAGTCGACTCAACTTGACGCCATAGTCGTTTGATCTTTTCAATTTGACTTTATTGAACTTATATTACTACAGCTATACACCAAAAGCTTTCATAAAATTAAGATAGCATGTAAGCTTGACTCAGTGACTATTAAGTTGATTTACCATCTGATTAAGTATACTAGAACAGTAAACACGGTAACGTTTCACCTGGAAATCAAAGATACGCGTTGCAAATCGAACTGTTACCGTGGAAATGATTGTTTATCGCTAAGATGCCAACTTTGAACAAAACTAGCAGTTGATTTGAACTAGAGAAGGAAAATACATTGTTTATTTCGTGTTCCATGACTTTCTTTATGTAATGCAAGTCAATATTTACTTAAAAAGTTAAGGTATATAAGTTAAATTAAATGTAAGGCTTCACACTCTCTTGAAAGATTAAGCACATGAAATACGGTCATTAAAACAGCTGCCAAGCGAACAATGAAAGTCAGATGTCAAATTCCTTATATAAGGTTTTCCGAGTATCCAAAAAAAATCTTGAACTAAGTGTAAATAAAGATAGATAGAGATAGCACCACTACGTAACAGTAGGCCTCCGCCATTGTAAACGGAAAAAAGCTTCTTAGAGGCGCAGGACAAACCGGTTTACGCACTCCTTGGTCGATGATCCACGTTGTTCGACCGATTCCCGAAGCTTGCTACACCTTATGGAAAGGCTGTCTCGGTTCCAGGGAATGCATACTGATAGAAATTGCTCTAGAAAGATCTTTTCTCCAGAGTACCGAGCTAGATATCTCTTGTTTTTGACCGAGTCCTCTTTCGTGAAACGGGCAACCGTCTCTCTGGAAAAGACCGGATTACATCTTCTTTTGTTCTCAACTCTGTTTAGATAATCTTTGCGTCTCAAGTTAAGACTCTTTGCAAGTGTTTATACTATAACACTAGATGAAGATATGAATCAACTGCTGACTTCTTATAAAACGGGATGAGAGGATGATGTTGGCAGGTCGTTCCAAACTCACGTTCATACATGGGTATGATATGTGTGTAAGTTATATGAGACCACGAGTATGTCTGACTGGTACTGGTCACACTTACAGCCGGATAGAGTAGTAAGACTACTGAATGCAGAAGCTCGCCTTGCAGTGTCAAATGCTAGACAACGAATTTTACCGAGATCGTCAACTTTTATTCAACTTACTAGTCGAAAAAGTGGCTCAAATTCAATGCCGAACAATAAGTAAATCCAATTCGTTGGTTTCAATGTAATTGTAGTTAATTACCTCCATAAAACTTAATAACTTAACTAAATAAACTTGCTTACATTAAAACAGAAACCATCAAGTACAGCCTCATCTCAAGTACTTAGAAGTATTGTGAAATGTAAAAGTCTTAGTCCAATGCTTGGTACTGAATTAGGTTGCTGGAAACCCACCGTTAACTGAAAACTTAAGGATGGCATTTCTAATCTGGACAACTGATTGGCAGAATATTCAGTAGATGGTAAGATCGGTGTCACCAAACTGTTATTGTCTCCATTGCTTANCAAACACACATAGCAATTAAAAAGGACAATTCATTCACTGAACATTATTTAAATGGGATCTAAAGTACGGCAGACAAAGCCAGATTACCTAAAACTAACCACTGCGAGAGTTTAAAATCACGAACACAAAAACTGAATTAAATTATAGCTACTGTACTGTGGTGCAGAAAAGAAAGCAATGGAGACAAACTATTCCTCGGTGAGGGTAGTACTATGTTTTAGGAGGTGTTTGCTTAGAAAGAGGGCTACTTTCATCAACTTATGAAAGGGCCGGTCAGAACCTGCAACAGTTTCTAATCGGTATGGCATTTTGTCAAGTTGAACGGACGACACAAGGACCCGAAATTCTCAAAAATCGGAGTTCTCTTGTTGTTGTTTCCCTGGAAGTACTTTTATCTCCTGCCAAGGAGCTACCGCTACTTGGTTTCTGATCCCTTCCTGGAAAGCGGTACCTCGTGAGAAACTTCTGGAACATTGAAATTCTCCATCCGCCAGGGGTCTCTGTACGTCTCTAATCCTCGAGGTCAAACCATCAGTCGGGGAGTCCACATGGATTTTGAATAGACGCCCTTCGTCTACCTTTGACCTCGTCAATACAGGTCACAAGGCACCAAATGAATGCGATCTCGACTATCACCTAATAATGAACGCAACAGCAGGATGACGTTTTTAACGCTCAGCGTTAATGTCTTCAGTTGTTATTTCTACAGGTACTATTAGCACACGAGGAGTTTAATTGAAATGTATGGCCCCTGCTAATGTATAGGAATCAAGTTGGATATAGTTAAGTAGTATAAAAGTTTAGTGTTATGGTTATCAAATACTTTTAGCATGGAAGTACAGTGGTATATTGGGTATCGGTTAAGGACATCCCATCTATTTATGCAATAGATCTTCAGTTTATCGTCGAAAAACGATCATCACATTAAATTATGGTTTCGACTAAGTAATGCGCCTAACCTACATAAAGTTATATTCACAAACTGTACAAGTCAGTAGATGTTAGTATGCTAGCCAGCAGTTTGTTCAGTCACCAACCTTCAGGTTTGACAGACATTTTGTCAGTTGGAAACTTACTTTGTACGCGTCTGTTAAACAGAAATGTATTCTATAGTATTTCAGACACCGAAGGTTGGTTCTGAAAGTAACTGCATCCCATATACTTGGTAATAAAGAACCAAAGGAGAAGTAGGTTCCAAAAGGATATATTTCTTTGTCAAGCTGGACTGGACAGTAGTGCGTCAAAACGTTCAAAAAAAATTACAAACACATAAGTATAACAATAGACATGTTGCTGACTAAGAATAACCAATGCCAAATAACATAGGTACTGTGGGTCAAATGTAGAAATACAGAAAACGCTGAGACATTTTTGAAGACACCAAAATAACTGATTAGACTTCCATGTATCTCTTGGACATTCTCAGTTTCTTGGGGATGTAGTAATGCTCGTCGCTGTCTTGGGAAGTCGACCTGTTGATTTCGTGGACGTAGTTGTTGAGGTCGACGAGTTCATTGTCGTGGTCGACGACATCGATATGCTCTTCCTGAGCGCTCGAGTAGTCATAGTACCAATCCTTGGCGCTGAAAAAAGGGAAACTACTCATGGGTTGCTGCGGGTAGAACAAGCCGGTAGGCACCTGGGTATTACTCGCGGTGTTGAGAAGTAAACCGCCGGACCAGTGATTGGAAACAGCGGATACCTGGGGTCTAACCGGGCTGATGGGACTGTTCGAACCGGCAGACTCTTCAGAGGAGCTGTTACCACTGCTGCTGTTCTCATCCGAGTGACCAAGGATGGCATCGATGGCGTGCGTCAGTGAATTCTTGAATTTCACGTTGTCCTGCTGGCTTTTCGATGCATAGAGAGGACCGGATTTCGCAGCAGCGCACGAGTGATAAGGGACCAGGGATGGGATCCCCGTATCCATAAACGAGACCGGCGAAGAAGGTCCCGATCTGCTGTGCGAGGTCAAACTAACGTCGGAGGACTCGGATTTCCTCAGCAGGCCCGATAGGATCGGATGGCTTCCCGTACGTTTCAGACTTTTCTTCGACGGTAACTCTTGAGGAACATGTTCACCCTCGTGAATCTTCATATGGCGCTCCAGGTTGCTCTTGTGCGATGTTGCGTACTCGCACAGGGAGCAGACGAACTCCTTAAGACCGGAATGGACGGCGTTGTGTCGACGCAGCAGGGCGCGCCGGCAGAAAACGCGACCGCAGGTGAAGCAGTGGTAACCCTGACTGTGGCTGGTCACCGTGTGTTGGCGCAGCGCGGCCTTGCTGGCGAACTTGACCCCGCAGCACTCGAGGATGGCTCCGTTGGTCTCGTGCATGGTCACCGTGTGCCGCTTCAGGTTGTTTCGACGGTCCGTGCGGTAGGGACACTGGGAGCAGGCGAATGAACGCTTCTCCGACGAGGACGTCGTTGATGTAGGTAGATACAAGTTGAGTTCGTTCATGGTTCAACTGCTTTAGAAAGGATCAAGGAAAGCCAAGGTTAACTTGCGGATCGATCAACTTGACTTGTGAACTAGTCGACAGCTAGTACGGTAATGAATTGAGCTTGGGCAAAACGCTGGCGTTAAATAGGGTTTCAACGATATCACCTAAGCTGATACTTAACAGGGGGGGGTAAACAAACCCCACCCCGCCCCCACCCCGTTCACCCCGACTATAAGAGCCCCGTGACACACGGAGGGAACAGATGAACAGATGCGCGCAACGCACTTCACGGCGTGTTAACCCGCTGAATACAGCGCAGGTGAGCAAGGTTAAATTCGATCGAGTGCGTGAAGTTTTCCCTTTTGTTTCTGTGAGAAACTGGAAACTCGTATTTCGAGCACACCCGTAACGATACAGGTGCTACACGTATTAAAGCTTACCCAGTGCAATTTGAAACGCTCGCGCCCTTTTTCACAATGCGCAAAAAAACAAATTCAAAAATGGCGGTAACGAATAAAAAAAATTCACAAATTGAGAAACGTATTCGCAGATTCAAATAGAGCCAAAACAATTTCAAACGCGCCTAGGTTTTCCACAGAAACTAGGCCCTCTCACTAGGTCGGTTCCAAGAAAAACAAACGTTCTGATACATTGGCAAAATTTCAACCTATCCCCAAAGAACCCAACGTTTTCCCGCGTTTTTTTTTGGTCAACAAATAGTTTCTATTTTGAAATGTTGTGTTTACCTTTTTTTGTCAACGCTATCAAAACAAAAACAAGCCGCTGCTGCTGCAGAATAAGTGATTTCAATGCCGGGGTGTACAGTTCAATGATAACACTGTGGTTTGGGGTAATTTTTTTATATTTCTATTTCAACTGCAAGTTGCTTCCCGAACTTGTTGCTTCAGATACGATGTTCTAGTGAATGACCCAACTGGGTCAAGTGACTGGACCTCATAAAGGCTGCGGGTTTGGGGGTGGGGGGTCAACAGGTAATCCCCGGCGAAAGAGTGACGCAGATAAGGAACGTTTGGAAGCTTTTTGGCCGAGGTTTGCAACAACTTTGACCGAGCCGGGGTCGACTCGTGAAGAAAACCGATTGGAAGAGGGGGTGAATCGGTTTAGCCTCCCTTTCGTCCACTGGGTCAACCCCAGTTGGGCCTTGCGGGCCTCATCGACTTCCCAGAAGTACCGCTACGGGAGGATATCATTCTCAACTGGAAATCGTCGTGGTCCCTTACTCAAACGACCTGTTTTACCAGAAAACGTCTTAATACTTTATAAGGATACTGAAAATAACTACGTTGATAATACTATAAATAAGTCCAATAGCTCAATACATACTATTGATATCGATACGATGTATTGATTATGATGACATAGATATGAAATGTAGATAGACGGATGATACATACTGGTATGGAATATCGAAATGATATTTGGCAATTAATCTTGAATAACCCAATATGTGTAATTGAATAGAACTTGCAACATTTCAACTTCCATTTCGACCTTTCGGCATAACTATACCGATAGATCGTTATACCCAAGACTAATACCAATACACTAATACTGGTAATATCAGAAGATGTGCTGCTGGTAATAATTTTTATAATTACCGATATGCTATCGATATTTTGATCTCTAAACAGGGAATTTTGACATCAAGAAATAGGCAGTGATTTGCTATACATGATATTCGTTTTGATATATCAAAGCTGTAAAAAACTGTTATATCAGTCATGTGATATTCGCCTTGATATGTCCAGCTCACGAAACTTGAGAAGAAAATTAACAATTCTCAGTAACGTTGCGACATAGTATTTTATTTTTTGAAATATTATTGATTGACGTAGTTCAAATTAAAAGCTATGGAATATTCATCCAATCGACGGCTTTGTTTAAGCTGTTACAATACTATTCACCATTTTATAGACGAAACTAGCATATTGTACACAGATTAGCCGGGACGTTTTGAACAACTAGGTTCAAGAGTCCCGTGGTTGTGTTTGCGCTGGACAAACGAATGACTTACATCCAGTTTTCGGGGAAATATCGTTTCAACCGACTAAATGCCACTTCTTAGAACCTCGGGTGGATTTCCCTTCAACGTCAATACCCCCCCCCCCCACCCCCGCCACACACAAGCCTTCCAGAAGACGGGGGGCCCTAGCGTCTTTCGTCCTTGACCTGTTAAACACCCAGGGTAAAAGAAATCGAATTCTGCGAAAAATCTCCACTCTTCTTCTCATTCGTTTCAACTTTACATTTCAAAACTCATAACTTTCACTCAAGCTCACTTGAATCTCTTAAATTAGCAATGAGACTTAGTATAACTTTGCTTAGTTGATACAAAACGATATGACTGACTATAGATGGTGTAATAAGAGCAGATGCATAACTCCTGTACATGACAATGACGTTGCAGTGAGAGCAAAAAGGCACTACGGCTGATCCTTAACTAAAGCAGAAAAATAATTTGAAAAAAAACGCCATTATTTCTTCCCTCAGAAACCAGGGACCTTCAAAACGGTCAGCAGAAAAAAAAGCGATCGATATGCAACCAAATCGAAAATCATCAACGAAACACGAAATCTCTTCGTTCATTGCAGGCAGCGTTTTTTTAAAGAGGAAGATAGATTTTCGAGAAAAATGAGCAAAAGAGATTGCAAACAAGGAAATAGAGAAAAAAACGGGAGCATATTGTAAGGAAGCCATGTTATTCTCTGAATTAATTCCATTGCTACTTTACTTAATATATATTAAGTTCAAGAGTCAACTTAAACTGGCTTTTCCCTAAATTTAATTCCATTAAATTTCAAGCCGGTTTCAAAGCTTTCCATATTGCTAGCCGTCGCCGGAGACGGACGACACACTGCTGCTGGTACTCTTCTGCGAGCTGAGACGGCGCTGGTGAGACTCGGAATCGGTCAACGGAGTCAACTCGTGCGGGGAAAGCGGTGGAATGGCCTGGGCCAGGTACTGGCCGTAGAAACGTTCCTGCTCCTCGAGCTGGTTGGCGAATTCCTCCTCGAGTTTCTGCTTGCGAGGCTTCAGCTTGGCTCGCCAGTCGCGCAGCTCGGTCTGGTATTCCTCGTCCTGCGCCTTCAGTTTCAGCGTCTCGTGCTCCATGAGCATCTTGCGCTTCTCGTTTTGCAGCTGCTCCAATTCTGTTCAAAGACGGACAGGAATTGCGTTAATTTAAACGAAAGAAAACAATTCTATTGGTTGAAATTCAAAAATTACCCTGATTATCAATTTTTCAAATTAGGAATATGATGTTAATTAATAAAAAAGTTATCCAATTACAAATGGAGAGTGCAGTTTCACATTGAGTAATAATTATCAACTTAGACCTGCTAGCTTACTATAATATAAAAAATAAAATTATATGCAATCGATTTATCTACATCCTTATTATATTCGTTTTGTTCCTCGTAACTTAAAGATCTTATATCAATGTTTAATGGTTATTAGCTACTAACTTTGTAATTAATTAATTCTAACATCTCAATTCTAAATTTTGCACTAAGATATACGGCCATAAATATAACCATATTAGGGAGTATTTTAAAGTGATATAATAAAATAGGTCGTAGTAATATTTTATTTAACTATGTAAAATCTTGATATTTAGTAACATCACTTATATTCGTAATATTACTAATATATTAAATTAGTTGTTAATAATGTTACTATGTAAAATTTCAATAATAGTTAAAATGTGATAATACTATTAAGAAATAAATTCATTAATGATTAATTATATTCACAGTTATGATGAATAATAATCATTATTAAACACAATAGTCTCTATACAAGATCATTGTATCAAATTATCATATTATATCAAATATAATCATAATTAATCATAAAGTAATTATTTCGCAAACTGAAATAGATGGATTACCCTTGATGGCAGCATCCGATGCAGCCCTAAGTTCTTCCAACTGCTTCCTGTGCTTCATCTCGCACCTCTGCTCTTCCGCCTTGTACCTCTTCTTCTCCTGTTCCTGAAATTTCCGTAATCGGTCGCGTTCCTGTTCCGGCGTATCGGGCACCGACCCCGCCGTCGCCGAGATCCTCATACTCTCCCTAAACATCATCTCGCGGGCTTTCATCTCGGCGCGGATGCGCTTCGGCAGCGCCCGCCGCTCAATGGCCTGCCGCTTGACCAGGTCGTCCTCCCTGCGCTGCTGCATCCGCTTGATCTGTTCCAGCTCCTTGTCGTGGCGCACGAGCATCTGATGGCGCTGAAGGAAGAAGATCTCCTTCAGCTGGCGTCTGGCCAACTGGTGACGCTCGTGAAGCTGTCGCTCCTCCAGCTCCCACAGCGCCGACTCCCTGGACCGGAGCAGCTGCTGCTTCTGCTGGAGAAACTGACGTTCCAGCAGCGCGATTTTCTCCCTGTGCGAGTCACTGAGTCTCCGCAGCGAGTTTTCATGCGATTCCTGCAGCTTCTCCATAAACAGCCGCTCTCGCTCCGCTTGTTCGGCTTCCATCTGCTGGCGTTTGATCCGAAAAGCGTTCTTGCGCTGGTCCTTGGGCAGCAGATCCGCTTCCTGTTTGAGTAGACGCAGCTCCTGTTTCAGACCCTCGCGGAAGAGTTTCAACTCGCGCTCCTGCTCGCCGCGGATCTTTTTCGAAGCGACGCGCAGGTCGGAATCCTGCTGCTGCTCGGCGCGCTCCACCTGCTGCTTCTGCGAGCGCGTCAGCGACTCGAGTTCCGTGTCGTAACCGCGCAGCAGCGCCGCTGTCTCCTGCTCGAAGCGGCGCTCCTGCTGGTCTCGCGTCAACTGGGCCTTGACCGCCAGGTCCTGGAACTGCTTCTGCTCCGCCTTCTGCAGCATCTTCAGCTCGCGCAGCTCCTGCTTGCGGAGGAGGTGCTCGTCGTAGATGCGTCCGTCCGATTCGTCGGCGTAAATGACCTAATTATGACACACATAAAAGCCATTTTATGAATTAACATTTCCAAATCAGATAACTGAATATAAAATCGATAAAGAATTAACAAAAAGAATTAAATTAAACATGAAAAAGTATAGTTAAATTATAATAGAATAACGAAATTCTACAATTTACAGAAAATAAAAATGGTTTTAAAACGTGCAGTGCAAAATTATTAAATTAAATTATTCCGAGTCCAATTGGTCAGACCTTCGTCGTTTTATTTTACAACTACATCAAGCAAAACTGGAAAACGGACTCGAAAAGCTACTTACAACAAAGCAATCGCTCCACTGCAAGAAAATGAATACAGAAACAGTAATATTTGTATTTCAGTGTTGAGATTCTGTGTCAGATCTTTAGTGGCTTTGACCAGAGGGCGGATATACATTTTTCCAAAGTAATTTTTTTAAAGAATGACACATAATTAACAATAACACTCGCCTAAAACAAACTCGATAACGTGGTTAACAGCATGTTACAGCATAAGTAATCAATAAGTTTAGTAAAGAAGTGAATATACGTAATCAATCAAACACTAGGCAATAAATATGCAAGTCAGTGATGTAGTAAATTACACGATATTGACTTAATTAGCTAAATTATAGATATCATTTTAAAAGTTACGAATATCAAAGGGATAATAACAGATATCGTATTGTACCTGGCTCGTCGTGGTAGTGACCAGCACTCCATCAACTTCGAACCGTCTCGTCCTCTTCCTCGTCTTCTTTCTCAAATTGCTAATCTCGATCTCTTCCTTGGTCTTGGGCGTCCGGACGTTGCCGTCCGCGACCGGCACCGGCGGTTTTCGACGCAGCTCCACCTCGCCGTCAATCTCAGTGTCGTTGTCGTCATGGCAGGCGCTCCGAGCGCTGCTGCCGCGGCTGCCCGTCGTCCCCGAATTGCTCTCGGCATCGGATCGGTCCGAGGTCCGGTTGACGAACACCGAGTCCGTGTTGCCGGCGGTGCTGGTACTAGTCGATTCTTTGGTCGTCGTGTCTAGATTTTCTGCAAAGGGAGAGAAATTCAACACAATGATAGTAATATCAACTCACTTAATAATAATAAAACCATATGTAAAATAATACTTATATGGTAACATCATAAAATAGTAACAGTAATATAGGCGCTGTTTACGGTTAACAAACACAGTAATTAACTTCAGATTCAGAAACGTAATTGAAATCAATTAACTTCACGGGTTTAAAACCAGAATGCCTCATAATTTACCAAGTTTTACAGATTCCCAGTTGACTCTTCGTACTGAACGTCAATTGACTTTCAAAGTACCTGACTGAGGCTGTTGGCGCAGCTCCACAGCAGCATCCTGCTCCTCACCACCCTGCGACGGGGTAGCCTGGGGCGGATCTTCAGGCGGCGGTGGCAGTTGATCATCGTCCGCCGTCTCCTCGGCAGCTCCCTTCACTACAATGGAGGTATAGAGAGGCGCGCTGGACTTGGCTTCGTCCGAGGACTCGCTCGACGCGCTCGAGCGCGATATACTCGACAGCCTAGACAAGTTGGACAGGTCGCTGCGAGACTCTGCACTGGCTACATTAACAGATTCTACGGCTGTTTTCGAATCTCCCTCAATGGCTACTACCGAAACGTGGGCGACTTTCTCCGTCTCTTTGGCTTCTTCCTTGCTTTCACCAATTTCGTCCTTTTCCTTGTCCTTTTCACCAGTCTCCTCCTCCTCCTCATCTTCTTCCTCCCGTTTTCCGTCCACCATTTCGCTCGCCTCGGCAACGATACTCGAGCTGAGAATGACTACTTCCGACTCGTCCAGCTTCTGACCAATCACCGGGCCGGACAGAACGACGCTGGGTTCGGCTTCATCTGGAGTGACACCAGCAGCGAGCGGCTCCTCACCGACGGTGACGATACTCACCTGGCGCTCGACATCGACGGCAGCAGCAGGAACGGCTGTCGACGACGTCGCTGTCGGCAGGGAATCGTCGGTGGAAGACTCGCTGGCGTCGAATCCTAAACCCAGGGTAGTCTGCGGTGTACCACTAACGACGACAACCGGGTCATGAGACTGCAAATTGAATATACATACATATATATTTATTTATTTCTCAGTTTTAATGCTGAAATGTATTTTATCTAAATTTTGATATTTGGCTATATATATATATATACACATTTATATCATATATATATCAAAACTCAACATCATAAATATTGTCAATGATTAAACGAACATAGATTATTAAACAGCGGTGGCCGCTTAACACGTGCTTCACACGGGCGTCCAAGCGTGTAACGCGCCCCATTATTGGCAGCACAAATCTACATTCTTTCCTTACTTTATGGCATACAGACTATAAAAAAAAATACCCGAACTGGTTAGCAACGCGATGAAATCGTCCGGGTTAACATTTCATATTTAAAAAAAAATTAATGAAGACATGTCGAGAAATACTAGAGCTTATATGGCAAATCTATCTATCCATATCTAATCTATACATATTTTTTAAAAGCTATTATTTACTGTTGAATCCCTTTGACATATTTCATTAAAATTATATACGAATATTTAATCATATTACTCAATATACACGATGGCCCAGTAAATTTAATTTAAAAATTAACAATAACAGACGACAGAATAATTAGACGGTAACAGTCATAGTAATTCCTATTTTTGTGTAAACATTACCTCGAATGACTGAACATCAGTCACGGTAGTCGCGTGATTAGTCACCGTAATCGTCACCGATGCCGGGAATTCCTTGAGGTCATCTCCGAGGTCCGCATCCGTTTCCGACTCGCCCGTAAAGGGAGGCGGTGGAGTGGGCGGGGCGACGGGTGTTTCGGGGCGTGGCTCTTCCTTTGTGATCGGGGCTTCCGCTTCGCGGGGCGGGGTCTTCTCTTGGATTGGAACTGGCGGAGGTGGAGCTTGTTTCTTCTCGTGCTTCCGCGGTGCGACGTGATCTGCAAGAACGAGATGAATTTCACGTAACATATTGTTTAAATCTGAGAGAAATGTTTACCTGTTTCCTGTTTCTTCTGGGTAACCAGCTCGGGAACGGTCAACGTCGCTTGCCCTGCAAGTGTGGCCGGCTTGTTGTTGTCCTCGGCCAAGTGCGAGTCGCTCTTCACGGAGATGGTGTCGCTGTCGTTGGTCTCGTGCGTGTTGTCCTCGTCAAAGACCTCTTCGTTGACGACTTCGGCCTTGAACTCGGCCAGGAGTTCTTTAATCGCCTTTGAGTCGAGCGTACAGGCGATGAACGGGTGCTTGAGTAACTCGGCGACCGTCGGCCTCTGCTGAGGGTCCTTGGTGAGGCACTTCGAGACAAAGTCGTTGAAATCCTTCGACCACTTTGACGGCTGCTCCAGGCGCGGTGGTTCCGATTTCTGAATCTTGAGTAGAACACGCATGGGAGTCAAATCGTGGTTGGGCGGCTCCATCTGAGCAAGTTCTATTAAGGTTATTCCCAACGACCAGATGTCAACCTTGTAGTCATACGGGTTGTCGCGAAACGTTTCGCAGAGGACGACCTCTGGTGCCATCCAGTACGGCGTCCCGATGAATGTGTCGTGTTTCTGAAGCGTCTGTTTATTTTTGGCCGACACGCCAAAATCGGCCAGTTTGACCCCACCTTCCACGGTCAACAGGATATTTCCTGCTTTCAGATCGCGGTGGATGACCCGACTTTGGTGAAGAAACTCGAGGCCACGACAAATGTGCTGACACACGAACGCGATCTGCGGCTCTGTCAACGGTTTGTTGAGTTCGATCATGATGGAGTCGAGAGCCCCGCCGTCGCAGTACTCGATCATCATCCACAGCTTCCCGTCCCAGTAATACGCCTCCTTCAAGTCGACGACGTTAGTGTGCTTGCACTCAGTCAGGATGTCAATCTCGATCATGAAGTCATTCAAATCATTCTCGCCCTCCAATTTGCAGATCTTGGCCGCGGCGTACTCTTTGGTTTCCCGATGCACCGCCTTGTAGACTTTGCCAAAGGCTCCATCGCCGAGCTCCCCAACAATGTCCCAAATATCCTCGGGGTTGATGTTAATTTTGATGTTATTGTAAACCCGCTTCTTCTTGGCATCCCCGCCTGATCCCCCGATGTGGAGCACCTTCTTAACTTTGCGCAAGTTAAAGAACGACATTTCTCTATTGTGTGTGAAAACAGGGCACGGCTCGAGAGAACAAGGACTATTTCCTAGCAAGAGGAAATGCCCCTTTTTATGAGACACCACCAAACAAACACAGGCACAGGTTTTATATTTTGTTGAGTTTGTGACTTTTTTTGTTTATGGCGTCAAACTGCACTCGTAAATCAAATAACCACCCGGTTGACAGTTACACTCAGGTTCTATATTTGGAGTCTGTTTTGAGAGGTGTTATTAATTTAGATTCACCGCATTTTTGTCTCCTTCTTTTTATGACAGTAGCAGCAGCTACGGGAGTGGAAACGCCTGCAACCTGATAAGACGTAAACGCTCCACCATCTTGGATTCTTCTGTTGCATGCAGCATTGCCAGCTATATTATACATATATAACATAATATCTTAGAGCATCTCTAAGCATAATATATAATAAATGAATTAATGTAATGTAATATAATAAAAATAAATATTATTTATATAATAATAGATACAGTCGGCCAAAACTTCTATATGTTCATCTTAAACTTGATTTAAATCAAGTTACTTACATTACATTACATTACAGGACCAACTAATAAACGGTCCAAGTCTTTTAAGCTTGCTAAATGTAACTACTTTGAATTTGTACAGTCTATAACAATATGGGTTCTAACTGGGTAGAAATTGATAGCTTATGACACCCACGTTTTCAAAGACAAATACTGAGCACAGTACTGGTAGTACTTTATACACAAGTAAGATCTTATTGAAATCGGGTTGTTAGTTTTGCCAAAATGAGATTCACAAATTTAAGAAGATTCAACATATCTATGCTATACTCTGTAAAATAGCATTTGCTTTATATAGAAGTGTTAAAGGGACCCAGGGAAAACCGGTGAAACCATTTATTTATTTCTCATAAAATTGTTCCAATGGTATCATTTTTCAAGATGGAATAAAAGCAGTTTTTATTTAAACTTTTACCGTCAAATTATTCAAACAACCCAAATGCATTAACAGAAGATGAAACCCAGAGTTACATTAATTAGCCATTGGCCAATATTGAGTGTTTTTTCTCAGCTCAGCTTTCCCAGTTCGAACTTTTTAATCATTTCAGACGCAGTGAAGACAAAAGAGTCTACGATTCCGGCAACGGTGAAGGTCCCGCCGACTATGGCGCATACCTGAAAAAGGTACAATTTCAAAATGGTTGCTTAATGCCCGATAGCAAAATTAAAGTATGGTGGGAAATAAAGTATAAATTTAAGTTTCAGTCATAAAGAATAGTTAACCAAAATGACTGAAATAATAAGTTACCGTAGTTAAGAATGTGTAGAAAGGTGGCCGTCTCTCGTGATACTTGATTGTGATGGGGTTCAAGTCGTACTTAAACCAGATTGCGGGAGGCGCCCGACCGTTGAACGAAAATGATACATAGCTCTACAAATTAAACATGATTCATATAAGAATGTATTAAATTAAGTCAAACTAAGAAGATTTATCACACCGTGTGGGCGTACGTATACTGGTACGAGACGAGAATGTTCCCCGACGAGTCTTCGTAGATGGTCGGGACGATTTTCATGACGTAATCGTGTGACTCGGTTCCTGCATTTTAAAATTTATTATTTTTTTATTTGTAATTTTTAAAACATAAATCTGTAATGGTATATTTTATGTCATTTTATTTGCAAGGACCTTGACCGTCGAGTTTTCCCCGTCCTCCGAGAGGGTTAAAGTTGCCGGGCAGGTTGACGTGATCGAGCTTGTGCCCGAATGTCAGTGAAGTCAGCGAGTGTGTCATGTCGACATCCGAAGGTGCGTGCTCAGCTGAATGCGTCGAGATGTGGAAGTTGCCCGGGACTCGGTTAATATAGAAGAGACTCTCAAAAATGCAGCCTTTCCCGTCTTCAACCGGAGTCTTTTTGGTGTTTTCCACGAATCCGACTTCGTGTCGGCCCAGATCATCCTGAATGTCCAATCCGACATCTAAATAAAACAAAGGATCAAGTATGAAAAAACTGACGAAATATTAAAATAAAAATGTAATGCTACAGTTCCAAATAAGAAAAAACCTAGCTCAACTAATGATATCGGGAAACTTACAATCACAGGCAAGTCGCGGCAGGGTTATGTTAATTCGCACTGGTATTTTTTCCTCCATGTTGGCAGGGTTGTCGACAAATAACTCGGAAACTCTGCAAAACACAGCAGATTCATCGTAATTTAAATTAGTTAAATTTTTTGGGATTGAACGGTTGATGTGCCTTACACTTCTGTAGAAACGAAGCGGAAGAACTCGGAAAAGAACAAGAATGTCATGAAGAGACAACAGATGATGGAGATTACGGCACCCGTCAGCGTCGGCTGCGTCAGATCTTTAGGAACTTTGCGATAAATGTCGAGCCTGCAGAACAAATTATGAAATGAAATAAACACACGTCACGTTTTCCAGTCTAAGACGAGGACCTTCAAAAAAAGCTACAAAGACAAGAATATTAAAAATTACCTTTTAACGTCAAAAGCCATGTTACTTAGTCTTTTTCAACCAATTTTTCAGGCAAATTTACTAAAAAATTTACATCTGTTCAGCTCAACAACAGGTAATAAACCATATGTTATGGTTGACTGTAATTTACTGAATATAGTCAATTTTTTAGAGGTAATGAAATTTATTCCAGTAACTAAATTTAACTATGAACAATCCATAAAACGGTTATGTCTGTGTTTTTATAGCCGGTCAGTTTTATGACAAGACCGCCTCAGAATGAGTTTTCTCGGTCACACAGTATGTCATTACAGCAAAGCGAAGCTGGAAGAACGAATATATGAACGTGTCAGTTTGATGTGTACGCAATTCAATCGCCATCTAGCGGTGTTTTCGAGAACTACGTGCAACGGAACTCGAGTCTCTAACCAGAGCCTTGTGTTGTGTTTTCAACAGCGTGAAAAGTATGGTTTCAAAGTACCTTTCCCTCTCAGCAGACTTAGTTTATTAATAAGATAAACAATTATTAGTTAATGTAATAATTAGCAATTTTAATAAATAATGAGTACTGTTAACAATAAACAAGTAATCAAAATAATAGATAACAAATTTTACATGATACGATAAAATAGTACAGTAAATATAGTAACGAATAGTACTAAATACAAATAAGTAATTCTAATAGTAAAGATAGCCATTTTAATGATAGATTGGTCAATCGATCAATATATCACGACGACGATTATTTCTAAATTGCAGTAAGAAGTTTGACCACCTTCTCAGGACAACTACCGAATACAGTCTAGAGCAATAAAAAAGTTGGGAAAACATTGATTGCTTATTGCTCATACATTTTCACAGTTATAACTACCTAAAAAAATGTCGAATGTAGAACTAGCAGTACTTAATGCACCTTCAAAGTTTCGTTCAAATCGGTTTGTCAGTTTAGCCAAAATAAAATCCTAAAGATGAGAAATTACAATAAAAATTTCCGACATTTAGAACCATCTTTTGCGCTCTGGTCGATACAATTGTTGGTTGGGTAGCTTTTGATTTGAATCGTTTGACACATCATCAGAGGATAATTGAGAGGGTCGTTGAAGGTATCTCAATTCAAATAAAACTTTAACAAACTTTGCAGTTCGTTTAAAGCTGGGTAATACGATACAAGACCAGCAGGTAAAAATTGACAACATTGACGGCAATATTCACTTATTGATTTTATTTTTTAGAGAACCATTGAACCAGGTATACTGCACAAAATGAAGATAACTTGCACACAATTTCAACAGACTCAAATCCATTTGGATGGAGCCGCGACATTGTTGTTGACAGTGGGCAGTGTGGTAGACACATCAGCAAGCGGAATGTCAGAATTGTGGCAGTCGAGCGATGGGTAGTGCTGCCGGTAGCAGAGGTACGTGATGGCCATTCCGAGGAGAGACCCACACAACACATCTGCAAAACACGATTTAAGTTAGAAGTATAAAGAAACCAGCCAGTATTCAGTTTAACCTACGAAAATCAATTTTTAATGTAAACTAAATCCAGAATGTAAACTTTAATTATAAAGCGGATACTTTGTATACAACACAATCACCCTTTGACCATTCATCCGTCCGTCTATCTACGTATCTGTCTTTCTATTTCTCTATCTAGCTATCTATCTATCTGCCTATCTATCTATCTATCTATCTATATATCTATATATCTATCTACTTATATATCTATCTATCTTTCTGTCTATCTATCTGTCTGTCTATCGATCTATCTATTTATCTATCTATCTATATATCTATATATCTATCTACTTATATATCTATCTATCTTTCTGTCTATCTATCTGTCTGTCTATCGATCTATCTATTTATCTATCTATCTATATGTCTATATCTATCTATCTATCTATCTATCTATCTATCTATCTATCTATCTATCTATCTATCTATCTATCTATCTATCTATCTATCTACCTACCTACATATCTATCTAATTATCTATCTATCTGTCTATCTATTGATCTATCTATCTATCTGTCTATATGGATCTATCTATCTATCTGTCTATATCTATCTATCTATCTATCTATGTATCTATCTATCTAACTATCTGTCTCTGTCTATCTCTATCTATATATCAGTCTACCAATCTATCTACCTTTCTAAACTATTTATCTATCTATCTGTCAGTTCCGGACCGACAGCACTGCACCGTAAATATAGTTGGCACCGGAATTTAGTTGGCAGGCTGTACACGTAACCCTATTTTTGACCTTACGTAAAAAATCCAAAGTCCGAGTCAAGTCACGGTAACAAGCGCGGGTGAAGCCGCTGTTGCCTTGCAGCTTCGAAGTCTTAAGTTTTACGAGTCGGGAGCGTTCAGTACAAGTCGTGTTACGTTGTGATGAAACTGAGGGCAGTTTGGCTATGAAGATCTCGAGGCTGTCATACAGTTGGCAAGCTAACCCGGAACACTATCTACCTACCTCTCCATCTATATATCCATCTGTCTATCCGTATATCTATCCATCTTACCCAGGAAATCTCCAGTTTAACCAAGAAAGACCATTCTCGTGTAAAGTCTCAGATAAAACGCAGACATTGGTTTCATATTGCAAACCGTCTGAACGTGCACGGTTCAGTGGATACAATGTACAAATTCTGATATCAGTTTAAAACTCGCTTTACGCTGATTAGTCTGATATCCTAGACCATATTCTGAATAACTGGTGTTAACTTGGTTCATTCCTTTAGTACAGCATTTAATGCTATTTGGCTAGATAACAAGACTCTTATGGGATAGGTTACATACAGTACGAGGTTTACCTTGCCAGTGATGATGGTAATCGCATGTTCGACTCAAAGCAATAGTAAGTGCGACGAGCACCGGCACTAGGGCAGTCAGCAGGCGAAGACTTCTCCCGCGTCCTTTGCTATTGAAAATACCCAATTTCCCGCTCAGGTAAAGAGACACGAAACCCAGGCTGGCGAACGAGACTGTTTCAGTAAAGTTACAGCATTAATATTGCCCTACTGTTTCTAATAGAGGTAATTCTATATTTTATTAGTAATAAATTCCTAGTAATTTATTTAATCACTACATTACATTTTAAATTTCATGTTGCATCAGTTGTAAATTCCTATAACTTTCCAATAAATTTATTAATACATGATACGATTAATAAATTTTAAGTTAATAGATATAAATGTTATTAGACTAGTTTACATGAAGAATGTCCACTAGGAAAGCTTTTCCTGCCCTCGATGATGATATCAGCCTTTCCCGTGCACAGCATGTCCTCGTTATAGAGACCGTCGGGGAAACACCGCCAGAAGAAGTCTGGCCGCGGTCGTCCTGCCTCAAACAATATGGAAATTTAGAAAATCCAAATATAATATCAATTTATAGTAAACGAAAATTATGATACTGTATTGATGAGTTACCAACGACTAATTTCATGATATCCGTTACAAGTCCGTTAAGACCCAACGCAAGGGAAACGCAGAGGGACGCTTGAATCAGATCGGTGCGGTCCCTGCGTACCAAGTGGATGAGCACGATGACGGCGAACGGAGTGAAAACGACTAATGGCTGTGAATTAACAAAAATAAAAATACAACCCAAGTTAAATAAACGCGATGTAAAAGTAATACAATGGTTATAAATAACAAACAAATTAATTTAAATGCATAACTAATAAATAAAAGTAGTACAATTATTATAAATGAATACAGACAAGCTAATAAATGACGGTCTGTAATAAAATATGAACGTTGAAACAGTAAATGGTGGTTTGAAATACCCATAGCAAACTGGAAGGAATGTAGCTAGGCGTCAGGGGATTCTTGTACAGCCACAGTTCATCCGCGTGGATTTTCCTCTCAAACGGCTTCAATTTCTCCAGATTGCTATTTAAAAAAATACTACAACATTAATTACAGTTCGATACGAAATTTACATCTACAGTTCTCGAGATAAAATACACTTTAAAATAGGCTAATATTGTTAATCTATTTGTGTGGTTTCGCCGAGTACGGTACGTTCGAGTCTAGCACGAGGAAGCTTTCTCGCCAGCAGTTGAATTACATTAATACAACCTTAAATAGCCAGTTACTATCACGCTTTTCATCTAGACTGCCAAATAAGTGTGCGGAAACAGAAACCCTGTCTTCAGGCTATATTGTCGTCACAATTTGCGTTCAGCGGTTATGTTGTAGAAACTGCTATCCATCTGCCAAATTCTGAATCAGATTTCAGTTAAATGTGTTTTGAATAGTAATACGCAGGCAAGGTATCAACGAAAACAGTGGAAATGCCTTTCTCGGTAAGAACTGGTTTCCGCACACAGATTCGTTCAACGCACTGGAAACCTTCTACAGAAAATAAAAAGAACCGGCTTCGGCAACTCTCTAAATAAAACAGATTAGCGTTCGATAGTAAAACTTAACTTTAATCAATACGTCGCCCCAGTCAAGGTAGCTTCTAAACCTTCTTAACTTGCATTTAACAGGAATATTAATAAAACATTCAAGATATGATACTTGACGAAACTTACACGAAGGCAAACACAAGAATTACTCGAACACATATTTCTACCCAAAATTCCCTAATTTGAGCTACAATTTTCCTAACTGCGATTGCCATTTGCGTCGTCATTGAAAACCGTCTGACATGTAATGTAAACAAACGAATCAACAGAACCAGTCTGGCCGCTTCTGATTGGTCGGGACAACTCGCGCCGATTTT
>JAIQCU010000500.1:0-46691 GCA_022114935.1 Leptestheria dahalacensis | reverse complement strand
ATTCCAGTCATGAAACGCCTCGATGCAAAGAAAACTGCTGAACGACCTACTGCTAACCGTCTGCCTACTGGATTTGGGTGAATATCAGCAGTTTCAGCAGTTCCTGCCTACTCCCGATGTACAAACCAGCTGGTCGAAGACCTGCTGAACGACCTACTGAAAACAGTGTGCCTGCTGGATTTCAGTGAATATCAGCAGTTTCAGCAGTTCTTGCTTTTCAAACCAGCTGGTCGAGAACCTGCTGAACGACCTACTGCTAACAGTCTGCCTGCTGGATTTAAGTGAATATCGGTAGTTTCAGCTTCGCCAGCAAGCGTGGATGTATGTGCGCTTAGTAAAATACTAGTTTCCTATAGAGCTTTATCCTAGACGAGGTAAACTTGGTACTTGCTTTGAAAGGCCTCTAGGGACCTGCACTTTGGCTTAGTGATACGACAAGGAAAAAAGATTCTTAAGCCCATTTTTTAAAGACGAGAAGCTGATGAAATCACTAGTTCAACTGTAACGTTGACAAGATTGTTTAGGTATATAGTTAACTAGTTTTTAAGTAACAACTATTTTTTAACGTTTATGTTTATGTTTAACGATGTTTAAACTAATTACACTTATTTTTAATTAGGCTAACTTCAACTGTTTGAAAGGAATTGAATCTTACTGAGTATGGAAATTCTAATCTACGATTCTAGCCTTGTATGGTTTATACACAACACCCCACCAAGCAACCAATTACGTTGCTCGGTAATATTTCAGTATGTCGTTAAGTGTTTGATTCCCAGGGCTTCTTGTGCTTTCAGGGTTTTTCAATACATAATGCTTATAACCTTTCGAGAATTGATTTAACATAGTACTGATAGAGTAACACATCCATCAACCTTGATTTGATTATCTCATTTGGTTTTAATTGATGTTAATTTAAAGTTAACTTGGGGTCTTATCACGTTCAAATAGAATCGTATATAAGGTTGTCTTAAGAAGAGCAACGTGTGTGCCCAATGGGAGGAAAAAATGGTTCTTTGAAGTCAGTTTATCACGTTCTGGACAGCTCGTATTACCCAACAGCCTTGAAAACAGCATCTTGTCCGCTAATCCAGTTCTCAAGCCGAAATAGAAAAATGCAGAGGTCACAGAATCTACAGAGCTGGCGAACAAACAGACGGTAACGAACGACAAACAACCAATTTGGGTAACATTGATAATCGAATGGATTTTCTCTAAAAATATGAATGGAACAATTCAGAACAAACAAACAAGCTTAGGAAAAGAGCGAACAACCACATGGGAGAAACAACCAAACAGACAGAAACGAAACTGAACTAAACATCCAGCAAATAAGAACAAACAAACAAACAGAATTGTGAAGGACTATGTCAGACACACAGATTGTATAGGGACCAAACAAACAGGGAAACAAGCAGAACCGAACTTACAAACAACAGTCCAAGAACAAGCAAAACGAGGAACAAGATAGAAACAAGCAAACAACCAGACGTCATTGTAACAAGCAAGCAGAATCATAAACAAGCAAAATCAACAGAAAACTATCTTATATTTACCGCGAGAAAATTGTTTGTTTACAAACAAACAATCAAGCTCTCACCAAAGTTGCACCGTTTTGTAAACCGACAATTAAAATATATCTTAAAAGAAACTTAATTAGATAACCTAAATTATTTCTAATTACAATTAAATTTAAAAAAAAGTAACATAACAAATTTAAACGAAGATACAACCTGAACCAGTTGACATGTAAGTTGACAATCAGGTATTTAAATGAACTCGCGCAAACTGTTACTCGTCTATAAAACTGGGGAGGAAAAAGTAAGGAAACCTAACCGTCACCAAATCTAATTAATGCTCGTTTGCTGCAGGTTCTTTCCCCAGCGTCTTGTTTACCAAAACAGGCCGAGTTGTGTTGCGACAATAAGTCTTGGGCGCCCGTTTTAATTTCATCAACCACGAACTGGATTCCCATGAAAGGGAGAAAGAACAACAGAAATGTCGCCGCATAGATTCCATTCCAGCTCATTAAGAATTGAACTACTATTGCTCTGAAAGACGGTTCTTATTGTTACGAATGTTTTCGCTTATAACTAATGACATCAGTGATCTAGGAGCCCCGAAATTTTACCAAACACAAGTCTAGTAATAACGAATACAACCTGAAATTTTCAGTGCACTGGGGCCAATAGTTTAGCTGGGAAAAAATTCCAAAATCTTACCGAGTTTTGAACAAATATTATACTGACTTGTCAGAAAAAGACGTGCCTCGAGATTTTCAGTCGATTTGGGCTAGTAAAGTTGCGCAAAAATGAATTCATTAAATAGCGTTCAGTCCAGTGAAGTGATGTCAACGACTCGACTCGACTCGACTCGACGGCTTTGGTCTTCAAGTTGAGTCGAGTCCAAAGTCGATGATCCGGGGGCTAAAGTCAAGTCGAGTTGAGTCAATTAGGCCGACTTGAGTAGACAAGTCGAACTAGTTGATTTGCAAAATCACGAGTTGATTCGATTCAATTAACGGAAAGACTGAGTCGAGTCGCTTGACTTCACTAGTCCAGTGGAAGAATATGACAGTTTTAAAATAGCCAACTACAAAACTATCGTAAAACTAACACGTATCCCGAGATTTTCAGTCAGTTTGGATTCATTAGTTTGACTGAAAATGAAATCCTAACAGTGACGATTCCTTTGATCCGGGAAGACTTATGTTCCTGGAACGAAAGCGCGTGAAACAACGAGGCGATGAAAAAAACCTGGAAGTAGGAATATATTTGCATAATGCGCCCAGTGTCTTACGGTGACAGTAAAGCACCTAATATATGTATGCTGGCATGTTTTTGTCCGTGCAGAATACATATTCGACACGACATGCTTCACTCCCCTCCCCCCTCAAAAGGCAAGAGCCAAGATCTTCCCATAATAGTAACTCACACTCGGCGTTGGGCGAATCCACATGAAGAAAAATATATCGTGGATTTCATTTAACTGTAATTAAAGTTTATTGTATCTTTTAATATAATCGTTGGTTGTATATTCATTATTGTCGATTATGTTCCGACGATCCTGTCAAAGTTTTATCACATGGAGAAATAAGTTATTGAGAAAGATGAGGAACAAGCAGATTTAGAGGAACAAACAAACAAATTGGTTAAAGAAGAACGAACAAGCAACAGTGCACGTGTGGATATAAACAGAAAGAAAACGACGCGGAAAAGCAATGCATGAACAAACAAAATTTCCAGCAAACAATCAAAGCAAGGAAGCGAACAAACAAACAACCTTGACTTAAGTGACAAAAGTGACTTAACAAACAAACAACCACATCGAACAAACACTAAGATTTAGTAAAGAATAAAACCACCCGTCTAACAAAGAACCAATTCAATAAGAACGAACAAGCAAACTTATCAAACCAAGGGAACCAACTTGATTCCATTCCGCCCAAGTTGACTTTTACGATTCCCTCAGTACCCAAGTTGCCATCTACAAGTCCATGGAGCACTTTTTGACATTTGTCCAGCTTTTGTGCTACTGGTAATCGACTCGACTTGTCCGGAGGGGCTTTTGTGTCGGCGATCTATCCCCCGGTACAAGTGGTATTGGGCTGGCGAAACTAACGAAGGGAACACGGGCAAATGGGCGGCTACAACCCCAGATACAACACCCTGGGCCTAATAGCCAACAAGCCCAAACTGGGCAGTAACTACAACATTCACCGTTTTCTGACTTGTTGCCAGAGGATAAAAATAACAACAAATTTCTCCTGAATGACTTTCGACCAGCCTCCTCATAAGCAACTTGCGGACATTATCGTAAAACGCTCTTTGTTGTACTGTTATTGACATCAAAACTAATCGCTATAGATATTAAACCTCAACGTAATATATCATGACAGTCAGAGATCGAACAAGCAAACGGGAGCTGACGAACAAGCAAGCAAACATAGAATACAGCTGATCTAACCAACAAAAACAACAAAGCATCAAGGAACGAACAAGTAAACACACGGAACCACGAATTAGGCAGACAAGCAAACAAACACAGCATCATCAAACAAACAACTACATGGACGTTACCGAACAAACAAGCAAACAAAGAATACGAACAAACAAAGATACAATCAACAAACAAGCAAAGAAAGTTGAACTCTAGTGCTAATTGTACCTCTACAGTGATCAAACAAACAAGGAAACAAACAAACAAAAAATGCAACTGATTCAAGTTGTGTCGTTTGCCAGCCAATACTGAATCACTAGAACCATGAAAAAGGGCGAACAATTCAGAGAAGCTCATCTGCGTTTACTACTACTCGTAAACGCAACGCCATAGTAGTTTCTACTTGAGCAGGGTAGCGAAACAAGACTCGCCTTCTTTCAAAAGACCGTCCTGAACTCAATTTGCCAGCCCCGTCTTGTGAGAACGACGATTATACATTCTACTTAAGGACCGGGTGAATTTGATTAACACGGAACGTCGTGTTACACGGCATATTCCCCTTGGATTAAAACAGGGAAGTTATCCCTGCAATAAGTTCGTTTCATACTAATCCACTTTCGCCAAAACACAAGGTCAGCAAAACGTTGCAAATATTTCTGATTTAGCGTGAAACTTCTTGTCGGTTCCCTTAGGAAGTTATCTCACATGCCCGCCATTTTGTCTAATTCATGGCTGCCGGAACAATAAAGAAAAACACCGGCATTGGCCACACATAGAAGCGCCCACTAACTTTGGCAACAAATCCCAACATTAAATGCATCAACAATGGCGGGAACAAAACGTTTGCAGAACTGCACTAATGAACCTACCCGGACGGTGATAACAACCGACAAAAATGCCGGCACACTAATCTAGCTGTGACAAGATTCTTGGTATGAAGGATTCTTACACATCTTAACCTCAGACAAACCCGTTCAAAAACCGGCTAATGAACTGGTCTAAAAACTGACGCAAATGCCGGCATTCTTGAAATTGCCGGCACATCATGCAGCCCTTTCATTGAAGGATTCATGAACATAATTCAACTAAGACTGGAACACAAGGCTTGCAGAATTGCAATAATGAACTTATCTGGACGGCGATAAGAACCGACATAATTGCCGGCATTCGTGAAATTGCCGGCACACCCATCTAGCTGTGACAAGATTCTTGGTATGAAGGATTCATACACATCTTACCTTGGAACAAAATCTTCAAGAAAGTGACTGATGAACTGGTCTGCATCAGCGAAAAGAACCGACAAAAATGCCGACATTCTTGAAATTGCCGGTACAATATCCAGCTCTATGAAGAATTCATAACATAATTTGACTAAATTGGAACACAACGCTTGCAGAATTGCAATAATGAACTTATCTGGACGGCGATAAGTACCGACAAAGATGCCGGCATTCTTGATTTTGCCGGCACGCCCATCCAGCTGTGAAAAGATTCTTGGTATGAAGAATGTATCGTAGCTTGGAACAAAACGTTTCCAAAGAAGCTGCAGTGGTTAGCTCGTCTAAATCAGCGACAAGGACTAACAGAATTGCCGGCATCTTGGAATTGCCGGCATCTTGGAATTGCCGGCATGTCATCCATATGGAAAATAATTCGCAGTATGAAGAATTACCTTCTAGAACTAAACGTCCATAGAATTACATTAGTCAGCGACAAGGATTGACAAACTTGCCGGCATTTCCTTAAATTGCCGGCATGTCATCAATATGCAGAATAGTTGGTCGCATGAAGAATTCATACTAAGATTCAAACTAAACGCTCGCTAGTGAACTCTAGCAAAATCAGCGATAAGGACTGACAAAATTGCCGGCATTCTTGAAATTGCCGGCATACCGTCCAAATACGAAAAAGATTCTCTTTTTTTGCATTTTCCAGCAGAACTCGTATTTATTAATGCTATTTTATTTGCACCGTGTACTTTATACCCTGTTTTAGAAAGTTCGAAGGATAACACAAACAATACGACTGTAATATTCTTCCGAGGAAGTTTGCCAAATTCTTTTCTGAGCGAGTAATCTCTGCCTCTGTGAGTGGAAGAGAAAAAGGTTCTCGTGTGTATAGCTTGTCTACGTAAGCTTTTTGCTTATTCAAATGGCCAAAGTAACTTAGCTGACTGATATCAAGCCCGGGACACTAATGATCTATTTGCAACGGAGCACTAGATTAAGTGCTGGCGTATATTTCATCTCGCGAGTCACAAAAGTTGTTTTCTTCCAAGGAGGGGGACTGGGGTTTCTATTTTAGAAAGGCTTCAGTCAAGCAGAAAACCAATTGCCGTGTAACATTGAGATCAAAGTATTTGGGATTTTGTATATAAACGGCAATACTGAATTACAATACAAAGAATCTTCTGTGAGGTAACTTTTAAATCTGTGGTTCGAAGGCTGCAATCGATTGTCACGTGACTATGACGTCATCATTCTCTCTTACTATACAATCTTCGGTCATTTTGTAGTTTCTCCGCTGCTTCCCGTAATCGCCTGTGCTGGTTTCCTAAATCTTGTAGGAGAACGAATCCATTTAAAAGTGGTCCCCTTTTTTTGGTATCCCCATCTTTCCCGCAGAGGTTTATACTCTTGTCGCAAGGAACTGTGCTGGATATTTATTACGGCTACACTTTTGTCTTTTCCCTTGGTTAAGAGTATATATATACCTCTTGAGAGGTAGTCCTTGAACCTGACTTAAATGGGCCGGCTGATGCAGCCCAACGAACCTTGCAATTCCGTTTCTCTAGCGGGCGAAAGAGGCGAGATATAAAGCGAGCGGGTAATCCATCGCCCTGCTCGTATAATTAATATATCACGAACATGAAGGATTGTATACATGTGACCTCCTACAAGCCATTCTTAGCTGATGAAAGTCAACACGTTACAACGTTTTGCAATGTAATAACCAGTTAACTACTTTGAAGAACTATCACCTACACATGAAGGACTAACCGTAGAAGATGTATCTTTGAACGTCTCCCTTACAGTCTATAAAGTTAACTTGTCTGTAGCTCTAGTACCAGGACTGTAACAGTAGATGTATATCGGTGGTGATGTAGTATATAGCGTATACGATACAAAGTATAAAATACAAAGTTTGATGTACTCATAACACATACAGTTTAGTATGTTGATACCGTATAAATGGGTAGTTAAAATGCGCAGACTTACAATTTGGCCAAAACGTGCGGAGATGAGAGGACTGATACACTACTGTTTGGACATTGAACTCAACCGGAACCTCGTTATATCTTCACAGTTCATAGTGTGTGTACAGTGAAGAAGTCTTTGCGGTAATCGACTGAAATGACAGTGGTTTAGACGCATACGGACACTCGGTCGGTTCGCTGTCTTGAAAGGGACTGGGGAGAATCTCCCGGTGGAAGGCCACTCGGATTCTGCAGGGATATCAGATCTATCGTACGCCGGCGCGCTTACATTTCACACAGTGAGTAAGCAACCGACATCAAATGTAATTGGTCTATAGTTTACCTTACACGCTTTACCGCAGTGTCAGTTTGATTGAAAATAGTTGGGAGTAAATGAGACTTGCACAAGTTGAACGACTTTGAATCTTGTTTTTGTAATTAAGTTATGGTGAAACGATAACCAGCCATCAATCAAGACGCTTCAAAGCCCAGCAGCAACAGATGATTCACGTCTATGAAACTCGCACAAAGAGATTCCCAGGATCACGACGACGAGAGGAAGATGAAGAAAATAATCGAATCAAAAGCGAGCTTTTCTCTGATGGCAACACTGAAAGATCGACGACGTGTTTCCGGTCCATTACAAAGAATACAAGGAAATCAAAAAAATAAAGATCTTCTCTATTAGATTAGTATCGAGTATTACCCTAACTATCTTAACAATTACCTTCAGTAAGAACCCTATATATTCGTTGAATCACAATCAACTGTATATCAACATGCAGGAATTCTGTTTCTGTTTTGTTAGAAAGCAACTAATGAAGGCCGGCAGACGCTGCTTTTGACGGACGTGTATCTTTTGTTGCAAACGCCTCATCGAGCTGGTTTCAAAAATAGCTTTCCATTCAATGACAGCATGTGATTTCTCCACTCGTAAAAATCTCACGTTTATCGCTTTAAAAACATTGGGTTGACGCGGTCCGCTATAGAATAGCCACATTCCCGCGTCAATCTATGGGACTTGATGATATGAACCAAACCTTTATGTTGGTAATAGGGGTTACTTATACTTTAATACTGGCAACGATACTTATTGACACATTAACCTAGTGACGTTAAATTTGACTGGATATCCCAATCTATCTACCAATCCTTTAAAACTCGATCCTGGTTATCGGTAGTTTATAATCCAACTTGACCAATTTCGACCTCTCCTTATCCAACTGCACTTGTAATCCGGCAGAGACGTCCTTAACCAACAGGCAACTCAATCATTAGAGCCATATAATATCTTATGATTAGATGAGATCTAACCCTTTGTCGCAATCGCCTATACATCCTACTAAACCCGATATTCGAGTCTACTTAAATTCAACTCAAACATTAAAGTAAAGCAGCTTTATTTACAAGTAAAACTTGAATCACTTGAAGTGCTTGCACTTGTACAGCAAAATTCAAGTTAGCTGAGTCAAACTTCTTTACCGACTCTTTTCTGCAGAGGTGGGGGAGGAGGAGGGACTCGTTTTAGACGGCGATCCCGACGGTCTTTTCCCTTAGCCTTGTGATTGATTATGCGTGGCCCTGGCGAGGGAAAAACTAGATTAAGAAGGAGATTTTGAGCGGGACACGTTCGTTAGCTTATTGGCACATGGGACTAACCCTGAGACTATTGGGGCCTATAGAGCCATCAATTAGACGCTACCATATAGGCCCTTAGTCAATACTACTACAACTCGTCATGTTAATGTGCATAGATACGCTAAACGATCATTTCTATTCAGCCCAGTGCTCCCTCGGCGTTTGATCATGACTCAAAACTGGGGCCTTGATCCCTTGACTGAAACGAGTCAGAATTTCTCTCGAAAAGATAGTTGGCTAGGTAGAGATAGTGGACAGATAGTTCTGGATGGACGAATAGATATGCGTGCACGGTTCATAGATACAAATACAAAGGTATATAGGTACACAGTTTGACAGACAATATGATAAATAAATAGTTGGATAGATCGACAGATATTGATAGATAGATAGATAGATAGATAGATAGATAGATAGATAGATAGACAGACAGATAGATAGATAGATAGATAGATAGATAGATAGATAGATAGATAGATAGATAGATAGATAGATAGATAGATAGATAGATAGATAGATAGGTAATGTGAACTGCATAACCTGAATTCTTACGTCTCTCTTTCATTTAAAATTTTTATTCATCTTTTCACGCGTGCCCCGTCAGGGAATTACGCACTGGTGCTCACGTTATCACGCTGGACCCGCGCCAACCGTAAATCACCTTTCACAACTGACAATTTGTTTGCACCAGCACCAAAACGCTCGACCTGATACTTTATGCGCTCCAGCATTCACTACGACTGCAAACCAGAGCCAAACAATAAGAAATCACAGTAAACCAATAAGAGAATCGAGAAATATTGATAAAGTCAAAGTAAACGAGACTTATATAAAGCAGTAGAAAATTAATTAACGAATTAAAAACACAAAATGAAGGAGTCTTTAAAAAAAAGGATAGAAAATAAAATGTGAAGATTTCCTCTGCATTGAAACAGCCTAATTTCTGATAGAAAGCAGTCGCTCTTCTTGGCATCTTGTCAGTAGCGCATTCTCACTTCGCACTCGATGCATATCCAGCACTTCCACCAACGACGCAGTTCTCGGCAAACGCCTGCAATATTCCAGTTTTCTTGTTTACTTCAACTGTTTGTATGGATGTTCTTCGTGTCGTGTCGAGAATCGCATGTTTTAGCTGGAACGTGTCGAATTGCTTCGGTTTTGTATTCAAGTACCTTGTGGCTCAGCAGCGTAAACTTGGCCTTGAATGTTGAATGTTGAAACGATGCAGTTGGCCTTTGAATGACCCAACTGCACCTGTGTAACGCTGCTTACTAGTACATGTTCCTCTGTTTAACTTTGATGCGTAGAAATGGCGGATTCAATACTACTAATCTGAAGGCAAATTCCTTCCTGTTATCGATCTCCATTATAACTGATGCACGGAGCTAATTTTTGCTAAGTGTCTGGAACACTTATGATCTGCATGGTTCCAGCAAATGGAATCCGTTCCGCTTGCATTAAACTTTGATCAAAGGAGCCATCCCTTGAGACACCAGCATAACAATCAGTTATTGATTAAGTACCCGTTTAATGCGTCTTCCTTAATATCGGGGAAACTTAGAAACTTTGCAACTGAAAGCTAGTCTGAATAGTGGCTTGCATGTTTGATTTGGTGCTTTTATTGCTCAGCGTTTTGATCTATTTAACTTAAAGTAGGTTTTAATACAAATGATGAATCCCGGTTGATTCTTAAATTCTCCTTTACTGCCAATTTAGTTCGTTAGTCGGTCTGTTGACAAGGTCATTTGAAGCTTGTTTTTTTTCCTAATCAAAGGTTGCTACATGTGTTGGCAACAGTCTTTAACAGAGCTGTCTAATTAACAAAGCATAAGATGGGAGTACTCGCGAGATTCCAGGTAAATGCAAGTTCATTGGATCCAATTCCATGTGGTTTAAGGAAAAAGAGTACTCTCGCAGATAGTTTGTTAATGGATCCTGAAACTTGTTTCACTCTCTGGGATTACCGTGTCGGAACCCATCAGTTGAATACACCATCTTAATCTGGCACCTGCTCACGCTAAGAGCCTCGAGACAGTCGAAACTCGGAGATAAAAAGAGGAAAAGGGGATCGGTTGTGAGATAGAGAGATAGAGAGATAGACGGACAGATAGATAGACAGATAGGTAGGTAGGTAGGAAGATAGATAGATAGATAGATAGATAGATAGATAGATAGATAGATAGATAGATAGATAGATAGATAGATAGATAGATAGATAGATAGATAGATAGATAGATAGATAGATAGATAGATAGATAGATAGATAGATAGATAGTATAGATAGATAGAAAGACAGACAGACAGACAGAGAGATAGACAGACAGACAGACGGATAGATAGGTAGTTCGGTAGATAGATAGTCAGATGCAACTAACCCAGAATGAGTTGGCAAGCATATTACGTAACAATGCAAAATACAATGTGGAACAAGTGGAAATACTTATGGTTGAGTCGATTCTCAGTAGAGTTCTGTCGAATCTACTATTTTATTGAATTTGGCGTCGTTTTCGTTCTACGGTTTCGTATTCAGCTTCATACGAACGACAGTTCCTTATCGAATTTGTTGTTTTCTGCAAATCCACTTTGGCTTTTTCAATCAATGTACCTCCCTTGCTATTATTTTTCAATATCCCCTCTCGTATTTGGTTGCGTTTCACCTATTGTTCTCCTTCTTCCGGTTGATTCTGACATAAAGCAGTCGCGCTTAATTCTTGTACAGGTATAGACAACTATTCTTACGTTAAATGCAATTATTTTTACAGTTAGATTACATGTAAATTATTACATTAATTACTAGTCTTCCTTATATGGTTTAATGTACTCTTTTTGTAGCTTCGATATTGATTTTTCTTAACAGGTTCGAAGTGTTGGTAGTAAATATTTCTAGATCATAATTAAAACTACTACTACTACTACTACTACTACCACTACTCCCACTACTACTACTACTACTACTACCACTGCTACTACTACCACTACTACTGCTACTACTGCTGCTGCCACTACTACTACCGTTACTACCACTGCTACTACTGCTACTACTGCTACTACTCCTACTACTCCTACTACTACTCCTACTACTACTCCTACTACTACTCCTACTACTACCACTACTACTACTACTACTACTACTACTACTATAATTCTGATACTACAATACTAATACTACTATAATACCCATACTACTATAGTACTATGCTACTATAATACTTTACACTACTATTACATACAGACAACTACAATAACACATAAAACGGCGACAGTTTTCAACTGTTTCATTGGGTATCAAGTTCTCATGTTTGAACAGTGAAACAGGTTGCATGCGGCACGTCGGGGCGCGATCGGTCACAGAGAGGTCAATGTGTATATTTGCTCGTCTGTTACGAGAGAAATAGAAGAGGAGGCACGTGACCATCAGAGTGGAAAGTAGACTGTTTCCGGTCGCATCTCTGCGTGTCCAGCATCAAGAAAATAATTGCTGATCAGTTGTGTTTTGGGTGGCGTGCGGAAGGGGGAAAACAGCGCCGTGCGCATTCATCTTGGCTCCCCCCGAAAGCCAAAAGTAGATGGACTGACCGCCCAGCGAGGAGGTTTGCCACTGATGGAAACATATATCGTTGCATAGAACTTGCTTCTTCCTTTGTTGTTCTGTTTACATTAGCAAATACACAACACGACTGTACTATTACAGTAACTGATAGAATATAAGTTCCAAAGTGGACAAGATTATCTGAAATATGTATCGTATATAGGTTAATTTTATTCTCGCTTTTTATTTTCTCTCTCTTTCGTTATTATCGCTGGGTCATAGATGAATCAGCATTGCACAAGGTTGTGTAGACCATCATCGTATATGGGCTTGCCTTGTAAAACAAGCGATAGACGATTTCTATGGATCCTCCTCAGCTGCACGACGCAGCTCTGGACAGATAAAAATGACGCACACTCCCTTCTGCTGGCATATCATTATCCACAAGCGACCACTTTGCTTCGCCTATATTCCTCTCTCTTTTTCCCCCCTTTTCCACAGTAGGCTCTCTTATACTTTCTATGCTGTTGAAGTAGCATGTTCCATAATCGACATACACTCTCTCTTTTACATCGGCCGATATACTATACCAAATAACCATTTACAAGAGGCTTCTCTTTACCTTTTCTCCTTCTGTACAGTCGCAAGTAGTTGGATAGATGTATAAATAAGCATGCAGATAGATAGAGATAGTCAGGTAGACAGTTAGGCAGATGGAAAATAGACAGACAGATGTTTGGGCAGCTTAGGATACATTTACAGAAAGATAGATCGGCAAAAGGGCATATGGATAGACAGACGGATAGATAGATAGACAGATCGATAGATAGGTAGACGGATAGACAGATGACAAGATGTACAGACAGGCAGATCAATAGATAGACACGGATTAAAAAACAGATTGGTAGACAGATAGCTAGACGGCGTAGGTAGCTGCAAGTTGATAGGCGAGTAAACAGACAGTTGGGTAGCTAAACAGGTAGTTAGATCGGTAGTTAGACTGATAGATATATAGATATAAACATAGACGGACTGTTTCATCTTACAGATAAGTAAAGCAGATGTACATGAATGTATGCATACAGATAATTGTACAAAACAACATTCTAACCATTTATAAATAGCAATGAAAAACCGATCGATATACAAAAAGACCTAGTGAGGCAGGCCGCTGCCACAAAAGCGGCCATTTATGTTATCAAGCGAATAACACATAACCAGCGGCAGCGGACCAAGTCTTAAGCTAGAAAAAAAATTGCACCTCCCACCCGTAGCCATTCTTTGAGGGAGAAAAAAACCGGCGACTTTCAGCATGGGGTCTCCCGCCAAAACGTAACTGCGAAACAACATGTAAATGCGCGTGATACATATGTATGCTACTGTTTATAGATGTGTATAGATGGATACTATAGATAGATAGATAGATAGATAGATAGATAGATAGATAGATAGATAGATAGATAGATAGATAGATAGATAGATAGATAGATAGATAGATAGATAGATAGATAGATAGATAGATAGATAGATAGACAGGCAGATAGATAGACAGAAAGACACATAGATAGGCAGATAGATAGACAGACAGACAGATAGATAGATAAATAGCATAGATAGATAGATAGACAAACAGACAGATAGACAGATAGACAGATAGATAGACAGGCAGATAGATTGACAGACAGATAGATATATAGATAGACAGACAGACAGATAAATAGACAGACAGATAGATAGATAGATAGATAGATGGATAGATAGATAGATAGATCGATAGATAGATAGATAGATATTTAGACAGGTACGAAGAGAGACAGATCAATCTCTATAAGAAGTAACTCAATCTTAAACGAATGGCCAAGGTATATGAAAAGGATTGTCTCAAGGGAATTGTAATGAAAATGGTACTTCAGATACAGAAATTTCAAGGGGACCAAAAATGACGCAGAGCAGTGAGTACGAAAGACCACAAAACCTGGCCATTTTCACAGAAATGGCGCGGCTCTTTGAACCATTCGAACGTGACAAAAGTCCCGTGTATCCCAGAAATTCAGCTCGTCGTAGCGTAAAAACATTAAAGTGGATGCGACGAGGTCAAAACGGTACGTTTTTGTTGAGACGCTCTACTGAATGGTTCGTTGGATGTTGCTACATGAGCTCTAATTGAGCGTGAAGAGAGACCCAGCGTCTATATACCTTTTTGATCCAGCGTGACCAAGTTTGAATATCAGGTCAAACGCGTATAATTTAAGTATAACGTTATCGCCGAGTTATGTTTCCCTTTCTTCGATTTGGGCGATCATCAGTGTTCTTGAGCCATTCTGTCTGGAACAGAAACAATCGATACATGGTCAAGAACCTATGGTCTGCGGTATCTGCCCAAAGTCCTCTCGAAACAGTCATTTTTCATTCCCGCAACAGGGCAAACGATCCGCGATGCGTAATTTTCTAGCGATCTTTCATTCCGATTCATCGGTCATTAGTCTTCACTTGACATGGTATTGCTCTTCCAACAATTTCAGATCCTTCTTGTAACAAATTATGAGTGGTGGCTACAAGGTGTTTTCATAAAACCGTGGCCAATATATGCAATCAATACGTTCAACGGTTTTCCGTTGAAATTTGAATTGGATCGGGAAATTTGTAAGCGGTATGGTTCTTCGGTCACCAGGATTTGAAATCAAAAGTCGCAGGTGGCAGTAACACCTTCTAATAACAGCGCATCAGAATAAACTTATTGTTTAACTAACAGTAAATTTACATTTTTAAGATATTGAATCATAATTTAATAACAAGTTCTGATGATAATTTGTACTTACCGATACAAAAGAGCGATGTTTAGTAATCATATTCGCTTGATACCGAGTACTCGTCAGGGTAATCGGATTTGGTCAACGTTTTTGTTGGTAAACATTTGCAAGTCATTTGAACGTTCACAGGTCGTTCTTGTTGTATCATAATTAAGATTAGTAAAGCGATACAACCTTAAAAATGACGACATTTGTTGGGCTTGAGCTATTGTTTCAATCCTCGTCAGCTGTCATCACGGAAAAGACCGATGTTTTGATTTTATTCATTCACTGGAAGCTGATTAACACCGGTTGGAAATGCGCTGGACTGACCGAAACAGTATGTTTGTATTATTCAAATCAAATTGAAACGGTTGAACCAGTAACAATTTCAAATTTTTTTACCAGGATACCAATGCGTCTGAACTCCTCCCGCGGGACTGGAATCAAAGCCACGACGTTTTTGAGCTTTACTACAGTCGGGATGGTAAACAGTACCTGCTCAAGGCAGTTCAGGTCGATACCCAGATGATCATCAGTTTTGCGGTACGAGATCTGTGCTACTTATAATCATTATATTTTTAACGTGACCTTTATTATAGAGACTTGAGGACAAGATTACGGCTTCGTTGGGTGTGGACATCAACAGTCATGTCAGCGAAGACTTTCAGAACTTCAGTACGGCTTTCAAGGACTTAGACATCCTCAGCCAGACAATGGAAAGCAGTCTTCTCGAGCCTTTCAGGACACCTGGGACTCGGCAGGGAACCGCTGCAGCGGGAGCTCGGGAAACTCAGCAGACCCGGCCGAAACACGAGCCCACGAGTAGGATTTATTTTTAAAAATCACAGCATTTGTGTGTAATGATTCCTTTTACAGGCGAGCCTCAAAGCCGATATGATCCTCTGCGGGTCGAACCGAGGCACGATCCCCTGCGAGTAGGCGATCCGAGAAGACCTGGACGCGGCTACCACAACGAGTGGTACGTAGTTGCAACCGTCTTCACTGCGTTACTGATTAACACAGTCAACCTAACGTTGATAGCAAGAAAATTTATGTGTTAGAGCATAACCTTTCAACGATCGGGTACAAATATTGTGAATATCGTTAGGCCATTCGAGGAGAACCCATTTTCAGTCGGTGGTGGAGATCTGGACCCCTTGGGAAGAAGTCGTGGTGGGGGGATGCTCATGGACCCGCGTCATCAAAGGTTCCCGGGTTCGCACGGTCCACCCCTAGGAGTCCCTCCGAACCTTCCGCGAGGAGCGGTCCCCCCCGGTGCTCGTTTTGATCCCTTTGGACCGCCTCGTCCCGATTTCATTCCTCCTCCACCGGGCTCTGGCACCGGCGGTTTTGGAGATCCTGACCCTGATCATCTACCCCCTCCGTCAGGTTCCGAAGACATGTTCATGTGAGAGAACTTCAAAGGGCAAAGTCCACAAAAAAAAATTGTATTCTTACCAATGATCAGCCCAAATAAAGGGGAAGGAATTAAAAATAAAAATACAAAAAAAAGGAAACAGTAAACAGAAACGAATTACAGAGTCTGCTTTACACTCAAGGGAGAAATGTTTCCAATGTTTTTTTTTCAAAAAGAAATCTTAACTGTTAAGACCCCAAAGATCGGGAAAATGAGTTTAAAAAAAAATTTCCACGGACTCACCGAAACAGAGAGAGAGAGAGAGAGAGAGAGAAAGAAAATTCACGGGCAAAAATCAAGAGAGGCGAATCGGTGATCTGACGGCGAATACCACAACTCAGTCACTTGATAGAGAAAACTCTAGCTGTCTAAAAAGAGAGAGAGATAGACACCTGTTAGGGCTTTTCATTAAACCACGATTTGTAGGGAAACATTATGCCGCAATATAAGAGACTAAAAACAGGGAGAAAGCTTAGGGGTTAGATTCAAATGTAGACTCATATAATAGCAAGTGAATCTGAACGTAGGTTAAACTAAACAGACAAGGGGGGGAAGTGATGAGGTCCAGGCGATATTCGGCCCTTGGTTGACGGGCGCAGCCTTAAAACAGTAGAAGAATCACTGCAGGCAGCACGCGTTCTTCGACTGACCGTTGCGCAGCTTGAGACGCGATTTGGGACGGTACTTCTCCAGGAGGGCCAGTTGCTTCGAGTTGATGGCACCGCGCCGCTTGCTGTTGAACGCAACACAAATGTGATTTAGACCATTTCCAATTAAAAATTGCAACCAAACAATGTATAACAACGGTAAATAATTAAACATCTTGGTAACTTACTCCCGAATAAGCTCTACGGCGTCCTCAAACTTCATGCCGAGCTCGATAAGAGCTATAGCCACCAGAACCGGGGCACGTCCGAGACCGGCCACGCAATGTACGGCGACACAGGATCCAGGGTCCGTACCAAACCTGTCAGAATGCATATTTTTTTTAAAAATCCGGCTCAAAATGGTGCAATATGTGTTTTTAATTGACTACATTAACCAATAACTGTAATGTACCTTTATATACGAATTAATGTAATTTCTAAAAATTACAGATTAACTTAAATAAAATAGAAATTAAGTAAACCTCCTCCTGAGAAGCTCAAACCAACGTTCGACGACATCCGGTGGCGGGAAAGTGCCATCGTCGAAGACCAAATCCGTGACCTGGATTCCTTCCTTGTTGAGCTCCTCCACTGTATACGTGGGCTCGCACACGCGGACTACATCTTTGACATTATGCTTCTTCAGCTCCTTTATTTAAGACAAACAGCAAATTTTAATGTTGATTGGCAAAGTTATTGTAATTAACCGTGGAACAGAATGATGAAAGAGTATTACCTCGATATAGAGGGGCATAGTCTGATCGGTGGGCCTGTCGGTGATGAGGAACCTCAGTTCTTTGAAGCTAATCTCCGAAGGAGCTGGCCGGATAATTTTCTGCCTCATGCTGCTCATTGCCTAGCGATGACCGTCGGTCACTCCTTCCAGTGGAAAATGAACGTCAAGCAAAAACCGGGGCAAAACTTTCTTCTTCAGGCGCGTACAAAAATAGGGTATCTCTCTATCTCTGTGTTGCTTTTTTTTCAATGGCACGGGATAAAAATTCTCTATACGATACACACCGTAAGAATAAAAACGTCCCGAAAGAACGGGGAAAACGGAGGGTAAGTTTACACAGCAAAGTAAACTGAAATCAGAGAGAGGCGAAAATTGGTGTCTACAACAATAATATTTGATTATGGGGGTTTTCCCTTGACTTTCCAGCCTTCAGCCCATGGGGTAGTCGATGTTCCGGCTCCAGATGCACGAGCGCCTGTCAGCGACTCCAGATTGCCCGGCTCGGATCTACCCGAAGAAGAGCGCCGTCGGCAGGTCGTTGGTCACTTTCGCACACAGTCGCAGCCGGAGTCTTTGGTTCCCACTTGTTTCGCTTTTAGCCACCACTTTTAAACAGCCAGGTGCTGAGCCCGGCAATAGTCACCGCTGCCCAGGAGAAAGACGACGAAGCGTTGGCGCCAATCGTGGCAGTTCTATTTTTTTAAAATGATGATAATGATTATAATAACAAATTTCAACGTGCTGGTCAAGTACACGAAGTAACGTACAGAAACGAATATGCCGTACGTAAAATCAAACGCTAAAGCAAATGTGACGTCTCTGTCGAGCTCTGTGACGTGACGAGATCTACGTCACACGGGCAATCGCAGAAAATACTTCGAACAACTCAACCCCATCAACAGCAATAAAGGCTTTACAAACGACCGCGTTCTTCAAAACGAACATCGAGACGCAAGTTTCAATTACTAACACATTGCTTTTCCAAATTCCCTAAAGCTGCTACAATCGATCCGGAAACGAATAAACATACTTTGTCGCCCCGTAACCCCCAGACACCACGGCATCTGTGCTGGTATTCGGCTCACCAGCACAGATGAGGAAGCCGCATGAAGATTTCCGCAACACTTCCCACTTCATGTAAACAGTATAAAGAAAATCAAGTTGATTTTACCTGATAATTCGCAGAACACATTGAATTCTTTCGGTAACCTAAATGTCCAAGAGACGGGGGCCAAGACGAGAGGCGGGTCCTGCAATGAACAATGAAACCAAAACGGTGCTTTGGGGTTCAGTCTTGTTTTCAGTTGAAGTAAAAAGGCTGAAAGCCATCCAGTGTGGGATAAGAGACTTTCTAACTTCAAAAAGATGTTTCCTCACCGTGCGTTTCAATCGTTGCGCAAACGTATTTCTGAAGTAAACCCGCAGAAAAGGCGAAGAAAAACAAATTTCGGCGAGTACTTGTGCCTAAAGGGCACCCAGAGATGCACGCCAAACCAAAGTTCCGCTACCGAGGTACCAGAGTTATTCGGGAGAGGATTAAGCTGTGCCAAGAACCAGCTGAACGGGGAAATAATAGCCAGCGCCACCTAGCGGCAATTTACAAACTACATGTACAAGTTGGGCGTTCGTTTATTGCTTGAATTTGTTTTAAAGTGATATACTTTCTTCAAAAGCTAATCACTTTACCTAGAAGTATAGAAAAATTGGTTATCTATTTAAATTAATTAAATGTAATCTGAATCAGGAATGAACTACACTGCTTAAATGAGGTTTTCAGTAAGGCATTTCCGCATGGTTATCCAAAAAAATCACACAAGTAACAATAGACATTAAGGCGCCTAGGTTGAACCCTAATTTGCCACAGATTCTATATGGCCGTCGCAAAATGCCTCAACACTTCCTAACTGAACTGAAATGTGCCCAAATAATATTAAACAAGAAGGCGTTAAATAGCAACAAGATAGCAAATGATTATTGATTGATAGCCTTTTGGCTGATCGTCTGATATGGACGACTTCCTACAACTGCGACGGAGGTCTCAAGCGAAATGAATAATTCAACAGAGAGAAGGGAAACCTTTGTCAATAATTTCCTCGTGGCCCTTTTACTTTAGCTCAGAGTTTCTGTCGCGGTCTTGAATGAGTCATGGCTACGCTATCGACGCACTTACGAGCGGTTCTCCTGTGTCAGATGTTCGCCTGCCACTGGGTTACGTCAACCTCTCTGGCTAGTAGGATGATACCCAATTGGTGGGTTACAGGTAAATTAATTCATGTAGATCTTAATTGCGCTTACATTGTCTTAGCAGTTCGATAACCGTCGTTAGAATCAGCTTCAAACTGTTGTTACTTATTCGACTGATTAAGTTAATTGAAGTTACGTCATTCACCAGCAAATTTATTTGATTCATAAACGGCTAACCGATCAGCAACTGAATTCATAAGATTTCAACAGCCAATCAGTTATTCATAATAATAGTGCGATTGTATAAGAGTCTTGGATTGCTTATGCAATAATAGGTTGTCGGAAACCCAACAAGCGCCTATAATATTGTCAGTTTAACGATGCACATAATAGAGCTGCGTAGGGTGCAGTCTAGAGCAAAAACTAGTGATAATGAATGGTGGGGAATTATAGTCATTGCAAATTTTAGGATTTTATTTTGGCCAAACTAACAATCCGATTTACACGAAACTTTACCACTTGGTTAAGTACTGTTAGGTCTACCTGTGGTAATTTTTTAGACTGCTATAACTTAATAACTGTGGGAGTTATCAGCGATCAACTTTACCCCAGCAAGATCGCTTTTTATTGCACAAGACTGCACGTTTGAATGAAACGTTTTGTGTAGTTGAGGAATTGATTCCAACCTACTTTTCAAACTGCAGAGATTGCAAACTTAGACTATCTACTAGATACTAATCCAACTTTCTAGTTATGATATTTACTAATCTACTTTATAGCTGTATAGTTGATAAATCTAAATTTATAACATAATACATAGAATGATATATAGTTATGAGTTAATTACCTGCTCAGTATATTAGTTATTCATATAAGATTATTAGTACTTACCATACAAGGCATGCAAACCCGCACGCCGCCAATGAATGAAATAGCGTAGATGATATATCATAGGAAATATCAAAATTTCATCGATATTACCGTTTTAGTCATGATATTGTTGCTTCGATGGACCAAAACCTTTGTATTTCCCTCTCTTTCTGCTTCCAAAACACAACACACGATTCCCCCCCACCCTCTCCTGTCGCCATCTAGCGGTCAGATTATTCACCATGATGACAATATCAATATCACATCCAACATTTCTCTCCTGTGTTGATTGTATCAATATTTCTATTGTTTTTTAAAATATATTTCATATCAAAACATATCGATATGAGAGGAAGGACAGATAGCTAGCTAGAAAGATAGAGTATGGTAGGAGGAATAGATAGATCGATAGTTAATATACAGAAATGGTGGCTCGTACAAGGGTTAAGTATACTTCATTTTAACTTAAACTTAATTGAATTATTGATTTTAAAATTATGTCAATGATTTTTTTTGAAATTCTATAGCCCGCGAGAGAGGATCTTGTTACGAGTCAAGCGACTGCGCCTCGAACGAGTGCTGCGCACAGCCTATTGGTTCGCAGCTTCGACACTGTCTCCGTTTACGAAACATGGGCGAACCCTGCCGCATAAACCCATACCTCCTCGACGAAGATAATGCCGTTTACCTGGATATCTGCCCCTGCGCCACTGGATTAACCTGCACGTCTTTGTACGAAGGGGTTCTGGGCTTCAGCTGCAGGGACATCGTGCCTAAGCAGCGCGCTGCTTCAAAACAATCCCGTCGACGCAGCAGAGACTTCGAGTATCTGAGGGCCAACTTCTATAAGGCCATTGTCCAAGCCCTGAGAAAGACTAGCAAAACTGGATCGTAGATTTAAAGTAAACCAATGTTAACCTCTGTATTATTCAACGTCCCCAGAATTATGTAAAGCTTATTGTCGCGTAACAGATGCAAAAGTAGTGTATAGCGGTGACATTCCAGTTCATTATAACTGTCGTAAGTATTTGATACTATCGGTCAAAATGCGTTATTTACTATAATATGTTGGGATCTCGATGATTGGCGCACGCTCCCGAGTATTACGCAATATGGTAGTCAGATGGCTATTATTCAATACATTATAAATGGCTGTACTTTTGCCGATGTGATAATTCTTTTGTCAGTATGTCTGTTCACGAGGCATTACACTGAAATTTTAAACATACGATTATGTTCATTCGATATAGTGACGGTGGCTATCGCATCTGTCTATCTATCCACCTATCTGATCATCTGTCTGTTTATCTAGCTAACTAGCTATCGTAACTATCCGTCTATTGTAAACTGAAAGTTTAAACATACCATTATGTTAATCTAACTATCTATCCACCTGTCTGTTCATCTATCTATCTATTCACCTATTCATCTATCTAACTAACTATATCGTAACTATCTATCCGTCTATCGTAAACTAAAACTTTGAACAAACATACCATTAGTTAATCTAACTATCTATCCGCCTATCTATTCATCCGTCTAAGTAGTAATCGTAACTATCTATCTGTCTATTGTAAATTTAAACATATCATTATGTTAATCCTCTATAGTGAAGGCTGTCTATCGCAAATGTATTATCTATCCACCTATCTATTCAATTCATCTATCTAACTAGCTATCGTAACTATCTATCCGTCCGTCTTAAACTGAAACTTTAAACATACCATTATGTTAATTTTATATAGTGACGGTATCGTATCTGGCTAACAAACTATCTACCTATCTATTCACCTGTCTAACTAGCTACCGTAACTATCTATCCGTCCATCTTAAACTGAAACTTTAAACATACCATTATGTTAATTTTATATAATGACGGTATCGTATCTGGCTAACAAACTATCCACCTACCTGTTCATCTATCTAACTAGCTGTGGTATCTATTTTTCCATCTATCTAGCTATCCGACCATCATAAACTGAAACTTTCAACATACCACTATGTTGACCACATAACGCAACGGTGACGCTTCTGTCCAACTATCTGTCCACCCATCTAACTATCTTTCGCATCCATGTATCTATGCATAAAGGTATCTATAATCCTGGAACACAGTAAAGTTAAGAATAGATTCGTTTACCGCCTTCTCCCTCTTAATTTCAATGAAAACCCGTATCAAGTTTCAATCTGCGTTGATCAGTCATCTGCATACATAACTCTAAAACCAACTCTAAACATACAGTGTTACTATATCACTTGATAACATATTCTTTACCGCATCAATCCAAGTTAAATCATGAACGAATCTCAGCAAGAGATGTGTATTCATCGAGATGGGGGGCGTGTCACAAAATTCTGCATCAAGAAAACAACGAAAAAAATGGCCACATTCACTTTTTCCTCATCTTTTTATTATTTTGCTTATTGGCCTGGTATCTAAGATTCTTCACGGATTTTCTGCTCGTGTCCGTCAGGTCCCTGGCAAAGGCAGAGCCCGATTTCTTGCGCGGGGTCTCCTTCACCTTTTTACCCGGTCGAGTGACTTCGATCTGATTGGATTCCCTCATGCGCTTGGGTTTACCGGCCCGCTTGGCCATTCTAGCCTGGAGTAGGGTGACTTTTTCCAGTTCAGCCCGGGCGCGTTCGTCGGCAGTGGCCGCCTGGTGTTTGGCAGCATTCTTCTTCTTTTTATTCTTGTCGTTCTGCTTGCCCTTCTTGGTCGATTTCTTGCCCCTGGCGTCCGGCTGTGCCTCTCCGTTGCCTCCGTCGGCCAACTTGAATCGTTCCTTCTCCTCCATGCGTTCCCTGTGCGACTGGAACCAGAGTCTCTTGGGCTCGGTGATCTTCCCGTTGGAATGGACCAGCTTCTCGGCGCGGTTCAGCTGGTTCTCCATGGCTGCTACTTGACTCTCCGCGTGCTCCTCCTGCACACAAATTCCAAATTCGTTTACAAATTACAACATTCTGTCTGACTTATTACAAACGATTACATTGATGAATCAAGAACCAATCAATAACCTTATCAGGTATCTTTTAACAAGCTTGAAGAGTAAGCACTGGGAACAATTAATAACCTTAGAAAACCTTACTAACTATAATTATAAGTTGATAAATGATAAAGTAGCGCTGGGGGAGGGGACTACTCGGTGCAGTTACCTGGAGAACCCGTTCAATGTCGGGCTGGAGGTCCTTCAGCTTCTTTCTGTACTTGACGAGAATCTCCTGCGGGATCGTGCGAGACTTGACAGGATTCTTGGCCCGTTTCACCAGCTCCTTGACGATTTTACGCTCCTGCTCTCCGGCCAGCGACACCGAGACTCCGCTACGACCTACCAATTGCGTTTTTACAATCAATCTTAGTCGACATTATCACTAATTAACGTTGTAACTTGGAAATCACCATCAACCTTAATGTATATATTTATAATGATATAATTTAATTATTTATGCCCAAACTAATACATTATAGTTACAGAGAAGTTAAGTATTTATTGTTTCATAACGTTAAATTATATTCCGTATAAATCACTGAATGCAAATTACCAGCTCGAGCGGTACGTCCGACACGATGGATGTACCTCTCCATGGTGGGCGGCATCGTGTAGTTGATGACCGACTGCACTCCAGGAATGTCCAGACCGCGGGCGGCCACGTCAGTTGACAACAGAACATCAATTTCCTCTTCCTGAAACAAATTAAAAACAGCAACATATTATCAAAATGACATTAAAACGTCAAGTTAGTTTAATGCAGAGATAAATGGGATGGTTGAGATTTAACCTTGAATTTACGCAGGGCTTCCAGACGCTGCGGCTGCGACAAGTTTCCGTGCAATTCCCCAACGCGTACACCTAGACACGTCGTAACAGATTTATAGATTCAATAAACTAAGTTTGTAAAAGAAAAAATAAATATTTACAACGCAAATCAATACCCAGCGATACATTACAACGTAACATCAAACTGCGATCTCAACTGTTAAATAAGGATCAACTCATGATGACGTCATAGATGATCACGGCAAGTCATGGCATGCCCGTGCATGAAATGCATTCAAGCTTCAAAACATAAGAGGTTTACCCAACAATCCGAGTTGAACGTGCAGTCGATGGCACATGTGCTTGGTCTGGACAAAGACCATGCAGTTGTGGCGGAACGTGCGGCACACCAGCGCCGCCAGCACCGCTTCCCGGTCACCTAGGAAGGTACAAAACGCACAACAGTTAGTATCGACAAACTAATCACCATTATTTACTCGATATTTTAAATAATTACTGTGGCAAATTATAAGACGAATTACCGCTTAACGCAGTTATATATATATATACATAAACTTGTATCTTCATCATATTTCATTATAAAGTTGTTAAAGCTTTATCAATTCTTCCCACTTGTACAGATAGATAGATAGATAGATAGACGGATGGATAGACAGGTAGATGCAGACAGATTGGTAACTGTCATAACGAAGCGTAAACTATGATAGTCCTTACGACGTAATAGTTAAATTTGATACGCAGGCAGATAATTTAATGAAAATTAGACAAGATGATTTTATATTTACGTATAAAATAGAATGGCTAATAATGACACCTTCGTGGCCTTTACGAATGCGCACAAATTCCTGTCTGAGGTTGAAAGCCACGTCCTTGTTGCTGTCGACGAAAACCTTGACAGGTTTGTCCAGCGAAACGGCGACCAAATCTCGCACCTTGTCGCTCATGGTGGCCGAGAAGAGCATCGTCTGCCGCGTTCGACAGCACTGCTGGATGATCTCCTTGACCTGGTCGATGAAGAACTCGTCCAACATGCGATCGGCCTCGTCCAGGATCAGTACCTCAATATTCTCCAGGCTGTAATATTTTAAACAAATTATATTTTAATTAACTATTACATGTTTTGTCTATTTGATGTTATGAATTAATTAGATATAAAATTTGATATCATGATATACAGAACTGAAAATGGATATGACACTTAATTAAGTTAAATCAGATAAATAAAGGAACTATCAAGCACTAATAAAAGCAATAAAAGTTAACCTTCAGTTAATTAAGTGGTTTATACGCCAGCTATTAAATTTACATAAAACAATAATCTGTAAATACAGCAATAATCAGTAATAGACATGTAATAACCAAGGGTGGAATATATTACCTGAAGCTAGGTGTATTCTGCAAGTGATCAATGAGGCGACCGGGAGTAGCGATAACGACATCCGGATTACCACGGAGCACCTTTTCCTGCACCTTGAGATCCAACCCTCCGACGGAGAGACCGACATCGATGTTGGTGAACTGCGACAGCTGTCTGGCGACTTGATAAACCTAGTTTATCAAAAGCCAACATTTAAATATAATAATTTGGTGGATATTAATAAGAACTTTACATAACAGAACTAGTTTCTTTGTAAAATGTATCACAGGATAATACGGGATGGGTGATATCCACGTACCTGAACGCCCAACTCTCGTGTCGGTACCAGGACGAGCACTCGTGTCGTGGCGGTCGATTTCGGCCTGTAGAGTAGCCGCTCGAGAACCGGCAGCATGAAAGCGGCTGTTTTTCCCGTTCCGGTTGCGGCGCATCCGCAGATATCTCGACCTGGACGATTATTCCGTGTGAAATCCCAACATACTGATCATTGAACACGCGTCACTTACCGAGCAGTGCCACGGGTATGGTAGCCGCCTGAATCGGAGTCGGGTGAACAAAGTTCATCTGGCTGAGGGCTTTCATCAGTGGCCGCGACAGATTCATCTGGTGAAAGCTTTCGGCGGGTTCCAGTGGAATGTTATCGTCAAAGAATCCCTCGCCCATGCCGAGGTTTTCGTCGACAATGTCTTCAGGCCGTACCTTTACTTTGAGGTTCTTCTTTTCCTTGACTTTGATGTCGTCCCTTTTGAGTTCGTCCTCGGAAAGGACGTAGTCCTCGTCAGATCCCACGTCCGAGCTGGTGTCGCCTTCGGCCTCATCTTTAATCACTATGGCGCAAAAGAAAATACATTATACTACGTAGTAAATGACGCAGTTTCAACGTGACTGAAGAAAGATTAACGTCAGCATTTCGACCACTGAGGCAGATTTTTTTTTTCGACTGAAACTTACTCCTGCTTTTACGAACTTCAGCAATCTTGTCGTCAGTTTTAGTTTTAGCTTGGCGTTTGATATATTTGGCCACATCGTCTTTCCAGGGATCCGTGTTGTAGTCCCCGACAGACTCGACAAACTTGAATTCATCATCGAAATCTTCGCTTCTGCCCTTTTTCACAACTTGAGACTTCTTCTCTTGTTTCGGCTGATATTCTTCTTCGCTTTCCGACGAAACATCCAGATTGGGAATATCTTCATCGTCGGAATTTATGGAGCGCACGAGATCCCACGTGACAGCCGAGGTCGCCATCTTCAAGCAATGTTTTTCAAATAGTTCGTCTGCTTTCTGCTGATGTCAGTTATCACTACAATCCACAGTATAAACAGTAAGTACAGTGGGAGGAGCTTGCCATAAGAGCTCTTAGAAGCAAAATTAGCGCTGCTATAGCTGCTCTCGGAACCAATAATATTAACCCGGAATAATATAATTAGACATAATTATATTATTTTATATATAATATATGATTATATGATACGTATAATTATTTTAATTATATAATTATATTAGAGATAGTTAGACATAAGAATTCAACCTTTTAGTTTACTTGTTTTATCTTACTATGCTTTACTAGATTATTTACTGGAGACGTATGTTTTAAAAAATGCGTTTGCTATACGCGTAGTACAATTTCTGGAAGGGAAACAGTTATGCTGTAATTTGCCATTGTATTAAAATTAATACCAGTAAAGAAGAGGAAGACGGTGACTTGCACGGAATCATATATTTCGCACATTGTTTAACTTTTGGTTTGCACCCTCATTGGCCGCGAAGGTGTAATTTTCGAATTTTAAGGTGTAATAAATTCGAACTCGCATGGCGAGGTTTTGCAGCCAAGAATGAGGGAACAAGGGACAACCGTTCGACAAAGGAATATTCTTAATGTTTTCCAGTAATGTCTGATGAAGTTTTGGTTTGACACGTTTTTTGGAAATAAATCTGAAAAAACTTTCTCACACTCAAAGAGGTTTCTGACCAGCTGTTGACAGGGTTTGAGCAAGGCCGCCAAATTCCTTGCGATTTTCGTAGGCCTTGTAGTTGAAATACGCGATAGATTGCAGTGAATCGCCTCCCTCTTCCATTATCCAGGTGCGGCATCGGGCACAATCATGATGTTCCAGCATCCTTTTACCAACGTAGCCAGCGAAGTATTCGAAACAAAACTGCTCTGCATTGTCCATCTCTGGCCAACCCTTCACTGGTCGTTTAAACGAATGAAAAAAGCTGCGTGGAGTTGGATTTAAGTTCCAGCCACCGAGGCGACGCACCCTGCCGAACAAGTTCTCCAAGCCATCCTGACAGAGTCGGCGAGTGAAGATATGCTTGAAATTCAGTGCACGGAGATCGACAGCAAGCTGCAGAAGAGCATTTATGGAATGAATCCAGCCCTTGATGCATCGGATTTTGTTGGTCGCATCCGTTTTCGTTGCGTCATCAAAAACGGACATGGTTTCTAGAAAACGTCTCGGCCGATAGAGTTCCTTCACAAGAAGATTGCTATTCAGAGGAATGGTCAAGTTCAAGGGCCTGCGGTATGTTTTTTTCTCCAGAAACGTACTGCTGTTGAAGATGTCGAACAACCGATCGTAGTTTTCCACGATAACGGCCGTCCCTAAAGCTGCGTCCGGTAAATAGCCTTCCGTTACATGTATTCGTAGGCCGACACTTACCGAGTGACTTATTGTTTGAGAAGCATGCCTCACTTTCACTCACTCGAATGACGACAGCTTTCGAGGGGAACATGTCGCTGTCAGAGCCGTGGAGCTAAGCGGTATTGACGTTTTTTTATTGGTCTCACTAAACGTCGTATTCCGAACTTCATCGTGTACTTCTCTAAATTATTCCGAACACTTTTGATGAGATGCGGCGGATCGTACATATAGATGTACTTTTTCCCTAGGGCTTGCTATTAGTTGCACCGAGTTCGGAGACAGCTTTGGAAAAGGAGCCCTGATCCAATATGATGACCCGAGTGTCGGCCCCGCAGTTTGTCAAGACACTGCTTAAGGAGGTTTGCAGCTGCTGGCCCAGGGAATGAGTTACTCACAAAAACATAATGTGAAGTTTCCAGTTTTCCTCTACAGATCGTACCATGAAAACAACGGCCGATTCTGCCAGTTTCGAAGATCTAGTCCCATCCCCGGTGTTCTCGTATTCAAAGATTATGTCCCGTGATTTATCCTAATTAAGATGCTTCTTCAAACTCATCTCGTCAACGGACAAGGCGAGAACTCACCACTGCACTGGTAAGGATCACGCCTCAAAAATACCTAGCTTAAGTGAAACGAGGCCAACTGGCTAAAGCCGCAATGGATGTCGCAAGTCTTCAGCCACCGACGCAACTGCCAGACTGACGGCAAACCAAAATTTGTCGAGAGCTTTTGATATGCCAAACTGCTCGCCATGTAAATCATTAGAGCTAGTAGTACTTTGTCATTATTGTTGTACTCTCGGGCTTTGGGGTGCGTGGGATATTTCAAAGTTGACTGTCGAAGAATGACAGAACCGTCTCCGGAAAATGTACCCCGTTATCCTGCAGGATTTCACGAAGCGATCGGTTGGCTCAATATTGGCTTTTAGTCCGAACAGCTTGAAGCTCCTCACGAAGAACGTTATTGTCTGCTTCTGTGGCGCGAAGTTTTGCTCGCGTTTGCCGCAGTTCTTTTTGAAGTCTTCGCAATCGTGCTTCCAGAGGCTGCTTTGAACGAGGCCTCCCTCTACTCTGGCTCAATCCAGGAGTGTCGTTTATCTCTGGAGAGTCTTCGTTATTACCTAGGACCCAGAACAAACCATCAGGGATAGGTTACAACTTTGACCAGCTTTATATCCTACAGCCATGCTACAGCCATCAACGAACATAATGAAATAACATACTTGTTGTTCTTGCGTGTTGTGCTTCGAGCTGGCTGGTATCCATATTTGTCTGTTCACCTTGTTCATCGGTGTAGTTCAGATGCACGTCCTTCATGAGACCCAGCGCATACTAGGCTTCCTGTTCCTGTAATGGATTCCCAGGTAAAACATTATCATGATACTGTTGAAATATCACAAAATGTGACAAATATGATCACTTTGACAATATTGAGTTGAGACTTCATTATTACATTATCATGACATATTAATTGCAATATAATTTATCATGATTTATAATAAAATAATGAAAAAATATTTATATCAAAATAAAACCAACTCGGTATTCGTAACAAATTGTTGTTCATGGCAGTTGCTCCTCCCACTGTCTTTACTGCATACCATGTGGATACCTTTATACTGTGCTACAATCCAGCGTTGTCATATTGCTTAACGTCTCGTGTTTCTAATAGAGGTTTGCGCATTAATTATATTTGCCTCATATTATATTTAGTAATTTTACTTAGTTTAAACTATTGCTTTTTTTAAACTAGAGCCAAATTCTAACGAAAAAAGCCAGACGAGGGTTCAGTTTGAAAGTCATTTTTACACATTTATGTTTCGTCATATCTGATGTACCTTTTGATTAAGTTATTAATTATTATTGTTACTCATTACTCTGATTATCCGTTACCTACTTTGAGAGTCATCTTCAATGAAACTAACATTAGTTGCAATTTGACGTTTTAATCTTTTTTTAATACTCAACTTCAACCAGCGTGTGCAATCATAACACAAAAAGCCTTCAGTCTGTATACGATATACGTACAAAAGAGGGCCAAACTATACATCGACAATTCCAGTCTTTCAGGATATCCAACAAACGGCAAACGGCGACTAAAAGTTGGGTTTGTATCGCTTGACCTCCATCATGAGCTGGTGAATGTTGATCAGGTCTCCACGAGCCGAAAGGTTGCGGAATGGCGGCTGGGATAGTATCTTCTGAAATCGGTGATAGTACTGGACCAGCTGCGTTAAGGTAGCCTGCGCAGATAAACGTAAGGTTTTTATTGCGAGTTACAATTAGTTGATTAATTGAGTGAACTGAATTAATGGTGTTAGATATTAGTTATATTAAATGAAATAGACATAAAAAGGACGCATCATTATAGCAGGTCAAGGTCTTGGGTAATCTGTAATACCTGAAGGATGTTCGTCCCATTCATGAAATTGGGGAACGAATTGAGGATATCCTTGTGGATTTCGTCCAAGGACCGCTTCCAGCCGGCTGAAAAAGCGTGGATCATCATCGTTGCTCGCCCTTTAACAAACGTAATTATTTCAATTAATTATTGTTAAAAGATATGGTTTTATTAGTAATCGCAATCAAATTTAAGCATGATTATTAATAATATTATATTATGGTAATGTTATAGTTAACAAATTTAATTGAAATAAAAGTTGACGTGTTTTACAACTTGTTAATTCAACTGGGTACCGATATCTACCTACCTATTTGTATCTCTCTCTCTCTCTATGTATCTATCTATCTATCTGTCTGTCCGTTTATCTCTCTCTCTCTCTCTGTATCTATCTGTCTATCTATCCATCTATCGATCTGTCTGTCTGTTTATCTAACTATGTATCTCTTTATCTATCTGTCTGTCTGTTTATCTAACTGTGTATCTCTTTATCTGTATATCTAACTGCCTACCTATCTATATCTACATATCTATGTATCTATCTATCTATTTATCTATCCATTTATCTATCTATCTACACATCTATGTATCTATCTACATCTACATATCTATGTATCTATCTATCTATCTATCTATCCATCCATCCATCCATCCATCCATCTATCTATTTATCCATCCATCCATCCATCTATCTATCTATCTATCTATCTATCATCTATCTATCTACATGACTTCATACGATTAGATTTTTACTCTCTTCGTTGCGCAAAGCATCAATCTGGCCATGCTCCACGATGACTTCGCAGTCCTTGACAAACTGTATGAGTCCTCCGAAGTGAGGCGTCAGAATTTCTTCCACGAATTCGGCGATCCTGGCAGCCAGGAGCTCTTTAAAGCGCTCGGCCTCTCGGCTGTCTTTCCTTGCCCGTTCCTTCAACAAAGAAATATTATTTTTTAAAAAAATTAAATTCTGCTATATCAACCCCAATTACCATATTATTATTATTATTTAATTACGCATTGTTCGCTAATTAAAATTTACGGGAATCCGTAACGGAAAAGATACGGAAATCAGCAATCATTCTCAATTCGAATACAGTTTCTATCGGAAGTGTAATTAAGTTAAGTTAAACTACGAATCCCTTAATCGATGTAGAAATTCCAATTTACCGCCATGACGCTCAGCAAAAGATCGTAATTGTTAATCAGCGAAATGATCTGGTCCTTCCTATTCGTAAACACAGAAGCCAGGCGCAAAGTAAAGTGCTCCACTTCCTCCTGGAGAGTCGCCATCAGACGCTGGAGTCGCATGGACCAGTCGATGGCCGACGGAACGTTGAACTCTGCCAGATGAAAATTTGAAAATAACCTCAAGATCACGAATAAAATCAAACTTTAATATTCAGAGTTAACAGAGTTTGGCTAATACCGTAGATGGCAGATATGGCAGCAGCATATTCAGCGTAACGCCTGACCACGTAATGCGGGCGCGTGTCGACGACGCTGTACAGCTTGGTCGGATCGCAGTCGCGGACGCTCTGGATATTGGCCTGCACTATGTGTTCAAACCTTTGGGGACAATGTGCCAGTGAAGGTACTTGATCAGTTTTTACAATATCAGTAAGTTAGTATAATAATTAATTCAATTAAGATACCGTAAATTCTTAATAAATTTCCAGTAACTTAGTACTTCTAAAAATACATATTAAAGAAAACCAGCAAATAAATGTAAATTAATTTTAAACATAACCATAATAAAATTAAACTGAAAACACGATAATTGATTAAACCACGGAATAAAACGGTCAAAGCGGGTACCTGGGCCATAGAATATTGATTAGATTTTCCCAGAACGAGTCCAGCGCGGCTACAGCTCTCTTATGGCACAACAGCTGCAGTCTTTGAACCATGTGGATACAGAGGAAGAGAGCTAGCGAATCGTGCGTCAGTCCGACATACTCTTCCACTAGTTTCTGTAACAAATATAAGAAAAAGATTACAATGACCACCTGGATTAAATGCAATGTATCTTAATAATAACAGTTTTGATGAGCTACGTGGAGAGACAGTCGGCTAGACAGATACATAGATAGACGGATAGAGAGATAGATAGATGGATAGTTGGACAGATAGATAAATAGATAAATGCATAGATATTTATTTGGTTTGAGACATACATATGTATGTAGACAGATAGAAAGTTAGAGACAGGTAGATAGATAGACAGAAAGATAAATAGATAGATAGAGATAGATTGTTAGACATAGGTAGATAGAAAGATACATAGATAAATAGATAGACAGAACGATAAATAGATAAATAGAGAGATAGCAAGAAAGATAGATACATATATAGTTAGCTCGTTTGATCCACACATACATACCTACAGATAGACTGATAGGTAGATAGATAAATATACAGACAGATAGACGGACAGATAGAGATAGATTGGTAGATAGATAAATAGATAGATAGATGGATAGATAAATGCGCAGATATTTAGTTGGTTTGATACATAGACATGTAGACAGATAGAAACTTAGAGATAGGTAGATAGATAAATAGATGCACAGATAGTTAGTTGGGTTGATACATGCACAGATATATACAAAGATAGATAGTTAGATAGGTAGGTAGATAGACAGAAAGATAAATAGATACATAGAGAGATAGCAAGATAGATAGATACGTAGATAGTTAGTTGGTTTGATACACACTTAGATACACATAAACAGACTGATAGATAGATAGACAGATAGGTAAATAGATAGATAGATAGATAGATAGATAGATAGATAGATAGATAGATAGAGTTCACAGTTAAACTTCCGATGTCTTCTATTCAAGAAACATAGATCAATAAACCCGGAAAAAAAAGTCATCCGGAGTTACCAAGAACAGCTGAAGAGTTTTCCCGAGTACTTCTCCAAAGAGTTCCATGGCTGGCGTCCCTTGCACGTAGAAGAATTCGCAGAGAAATATGAATTCGCGGCAGCTGTTGTCAGCCAGGGCGTAGTACTGGCTCCGGAACAGGACTTCATATGGGTACTGTAAACATCATCGTAACAGTACTCTTGTCAAGTTAATCTTATTTCATATTATCCCTTATTATGATGAGAAATTGTAAATGCGATACTGAATGAGAGGTTAATACCAAGTAACAGTTAATTCATTTCAGCGGTTAATACTATTCTTAGAAATTATATTAAAATGATACTCGCTGACGAATAGTAAAAATACGCTAAGTAATGTTGAACGCGCTAAGTTAATTACTTTGGTTTCTCCTTTATGACCAGCGCTGGTACCCGCAGCAGCGGCGTGAGGAACGAGCACGGGTGCCTCCAGAGACGTCAGGACGTCAACACGGGTACCTAGACGAGTGGACGGCAGCCGAATCAATCAATGAAATATTTAATATAAATTCAAATTACTATCCTATTAAAGTTTATTACAAAATTTAAACCTAGTGGTGAACGTGAGAACGAGTGAAAAGATGGGAGCGAATGTTGAAGGGAGAATGAATGAGTAGAAAGGTCGAGATGGAAAGTATACCCAAAGTGAAGACGGTAGCTTTGCTGGTGCTGCTGCGTGCCGAGGTGGAGGAACGTCCAAAAAGCGAGCGAGCAGCCGCCGCTGCTGCAGCACCAAACGAGGAATCCTCAGCTCCCAGCAGATCTTCTCTAGCGGCGCCGTTGGGGTCCAGCAGCTTCATCAGGCGAGATCCATACGTCTGTCAATTCCGAAATTAAATTAATTAATACATTAGAGCAACCGTGCATGCTAAACCGCAGTTTATATCGAAATTCAATAAATTTACTTCAATTAGAATAGGGAAAATAATCATTAAAGTTAACGCCTTTGCCAATGACAAACTTGATCCCGAGGTGCACGTCAACTCACTTTGAAGTAGGAGTAATACACTTTGCTCATGGTGTGGACGTAATCCTGGCGCACTTCGTACGCGATTTCCGGTTCTTGGGTGATGAGGAAATGATAGAAATTCCTAAAATCGAAGGAGAAAACCAATCCAATTAAAAACAATTCTTATTCTTATTAATATTGTTATTATTACTATATAATTTCATCTATTATTATGTAATTATACATCTTACCATGTGTTTTATTTCACCTTATATTAGTCTATAATTAATTTATATACGTAGTTAAATATAATATTACACAATTATGCAATAAGCGGTCGATATATATGTAGAGATACTTATGTTTCAGCAGGGCGTTCTGCGGCAGTTGGTAATTAGCCAAGGGACGTCGAAGCTGTTGAAGTTTGGTCAGTAAGAAGTGCCTCAGACGGTCGATGGCCTTGATTCGAAGAGCGGCCAGCACGCCGACGACATCCTTAAAAAAGCTTTGCTTATTGAAACGGTAAAATTTTTGAATTAAAAGATAAAATTACCTGAGCAGCCCTGCTGCACCGTTGCTGCTGCTCCCCGGCCAGGGCTAATTTGGCCTGCAGCAGCAACAGCTGCTCGGAAAATACCGGCTCCGTTACTGGCGTCTCCAATATATGCCTACGAAAGTGTTAACGTCACTTATAAATTGACCAATTACATGTTCTTTAAGTTATTATGTTTCAATAGGATTGTAATTAAACTTAATTCAACTAATGGGTAGATAACAAATCTGTGTGTTGATTTTATCAAATCTAATTATTATTAATCATTTATATTTATTTTATATATTTATTCAAATTATCATATTATTTTAAATAGATTTATTTATCTTTAAATTACCATTAAATTTAACTTCAATATTTCTCGAACTTAATTAAAAACGTATTATGCTAAATGTTGATTCTATGAGTTTAACATGTGGAGTACTTGATGAGAGACTCGGGCACAACGAGGTCGTCGATGACCTGACCGAGCAAGGAGCGGGCCGCTTGGCGGTTGGCTAACCGGAGACCTAACTGCGCAGACTGGTGCTGCAGTTGCAGAATGTCGCTGCTGAGGCCGCCCAATTGTGATCTAAATAAAAATACCAAAAGATTAATTAATCTAATGAGAATTACTTAAAAAGTTAATTAAAGCAAATCAATCTCAGCTTTTATGACAAAGATATTTCATTTGGCGTTGAAAAAGCAACTCTGAATAGAAAGCTGAAAAGCACAAAACGTGATGGTGGAGCGGCTACCGGAACGTGCTGAGCAGGTGCTCCATCCTCTCCAGCGCAGAATCGCACTGCATGAACTGCGAGTGAAGGTGGGCGAGACCGGAGCTTTGCGAGATGTAGTCGCCAATGGACGCGAGTTCGACCTACCGCCACAAAAGGAGTTAATGTATCACGTATTCCCAGCGTTGTTCATCTTTCATGAATACAAGTACATTATTATTAAATTATATTAAAATTATAATTACAAATAGATAATTATCAATCACCACCCATGAAAATCACGACTCAAGTTAACTAGATATTCTTTATACACGGTTAGTTTGCTTAGGCGGCAGGGCGGACTGTTTTGACATGCTGATTTCACGAGGTTCACATCAGTGCGAGGCGGTATTATTGAATCAGGAATCATGAGAACTATTGTTGAAAGGTAGATAGATTAACTTTAGATCCTGTTTTAGCACAGTGTTTGTTTGCTCGAGTAGACAGATGGTCCTGACGTGTTTTCACGAGCTTCAGACTTAATCGAGGTGGTTTATTTACACATATCTAATGTCTTACATTATGACGAAATTTAATTGCAGATAAAATAATGCAATAGATTTACACGTTTTTAAAAAAAAATTTATAATTACAGAGATGGCCTTACTTCCTGCAGCTGCTGCTCAACTTGCTGCGAATACTGCCTCAAATCGACGCCTTCATTCAACGTCTCTTTAATGATGCTGTCCTTCAGATCGAGGCTGATTTGTGCGTCTGGTTCATCCATATCGATTTCCTGAGAAATTAAAATTAACTAAACTAGATTAAACGTTTATAGACGCAGGCAAGATAAAAAGATTTTTACAAGAACAAGCGAACCTGTCAAAGCACAGTGTGCCAAAGACTTCCTCCAACGTAAACAACCCGCAGAAACGCCCTCTAGCGGCCGTTTCAGACATTACGTTGAATGAGAAGTAAAGAACATATTAATTATTTTTTTAAACACAACCACGAGATTTCATTGAATTTAAATTATATGTACATGATAAATATATTATTTTATAATTTACATTATTGTATTTTTACCGATCAATTACCAATAATTTAATTATCCTTTATAATTTTATCACGTGCAGATATATTTTATTTTGTAAATTGAAAAGTTTACACGAAAAAGTTAAACGAAAAAGTTATTTTGTATTTATTAATTATTTATTTATATTTTGTTGCTATATTGTTTGTTTTATATATTTATCATTCCACGACGAGCCGGAATTAAAAATACAACACGTCCTGCGTTAATTCCGCAGTTCTTCTGTATTGTAATTTCGATCGACATCGTTAAACAAGCTACACATACAAACACGCAAAGAAAAAACCGAGATGGCGCACTTGAATTACACACAAGTTTAAGGAAACTGTACAGAGACTCCAATAATATCATCCAGCAATCGGGGTGGTAGTCCCAGAGAGCGTAACAGGTACGGACCCCGCCCGACGACAAACGAGTTTAGAATGGCTAATCGTGAAAGCTCTATTAAACTTTTGGGGACAACTTCATTTTGACGCAAGATTCGCTGAATAGGAGAATCTCTGTCGGCCAGATCTGACGGTTTCCTGCCCTGGTTGTCCCGCAGATTGGCGTCGGCCCCGTAATGAAGGAGCAGCTGGACGAGCACCAGCGACTTGCGACACGCAGCGATGTGTAACGGAGTCCTGTGGATCATTGTTGCGTTCACATTGGCTCCTAGTTTATTAATTCACTGTTAAATCACATCCAATTACTTATAATTACGGACTGATTTCTTTATGAGCCAACCTGCTACGAGTAGCAGCGTGATGCATTCGATGTTAACTTTGTACGCCGCACACGCCGCGTGTAGAGGTGTTCCGTAATGGCAGTCCGTGGCGTTCAGTTTGGCTCCAAACCGAATCAAAAGCCGCGCGCACTCTGTGTGACCTACAATTAGAACCTCTTAACAACATATAACTAATTACTAATTATCATTAAACTTAAATACATATCATATATATATTATTACGTACTTAAACTATGTATTCATTTAAAATAGTGACTGATACTATGTTGATAATCAAGAATGTACTGTAATTTTTATGCCTATAATTTAACTACCATTATAAGTATTACGATCATGTCAAAATAACAGTAAAATGATAAAGTTCAATGTTTTCACTGCAGCTGTGTTATCTCTAAAGCCATAACGGTTAACATACTGGGGGGGGATAAGTACCTCTCATTACAGCCTCGTGCAACGGTGACGTTAAAAGCATCGGTGGGTTGACTGCCGCGTTCTCCACGAGCAGGATCCTGACGCAGTTGGAGCTCCCCGCAGCACAGGCGTCGCACAGAGGGGTCGCCCCGTCGATGTTGGTGGCATTTATCTATTTATTACAGGCGAGTCATTTACTTCTGTGTATGCCCATGGCTAGTAATCAGTCTGATTATGCAACTGAAACTACTGATCTTGAATAATGATTTAATTAATTTGGTCAACAATACCCACGCTCCTTCTTTGATCAAAAACTCCACTGCTTCATGCTGGCCTTTCGTCGCGGCCTCGTGCAGCGGGGTGACTAGATCGAATGTGGCGCAGTTGACGTAGAAACCGCGACTTAGCAGCTCTTTAATGACGCTAATGTCACCTTTAGATGCTGCGAAATGTAAAGGAAATGAATGCGAGAGCGCTTCTTGAAGTCGCAGTTCCAGCGAACCGTCCATTTTCTTGTTTGTTTACTTCTTGTTAAGTGAAGGGTGCTGCTAAACATCCTAACACACAAAAAATGATTTATATATTTAGTAATACCACTATTGGACTTAAAGAAATAACAATATAAAAAGATGCATTAAGTAAGTGAGGTTCAAAACAATAGGTAAATTAAATATTGCTAATACATGTTTCATAAGTTTGATTGAATGAATTTTTATGCTAGCTATTAAATAAATGAGTAAATCAGTCTACTAGTAATACAAAAGCTATTCAAATGCAAGATTCAATCGCACTAAGCGATAATTTACCTGCTAATTAGCTGTTTTAAGAGTGTTTTTTCGGACACCATGAATCCATAATCTTGGTTAACTGAAGACTGAAGATGAACAAGAACAGTCCTTCATATATTCCTTATTTCAAATGATCGATACAACATTGACAACAACAATGGAAAAGTTGACAGAAGTAGACAATGTGGAAGACTTTTAGTTTCAGATAGAAAGTAATATAGCTGCTTCATTACCATTTCAGTTATTCAATCCACCCATGCAAACGTATTTCAACTGGAGGTATTCCTCGATTCCGTGACGTGATCCCTCGCGTCCAATACCGGATTCCTTGATCCCTCCGAAAGGAATCTCCACCGAGCTGATGGCACCCTCGTTGACTCCGACCATTCCTGATTGGATTTTCTTGGCGACTCGCCAGATTTGGGCGTAGTCGTTGCTGTAGAAGTAGTTGGCCAGACCCCTTCGGGTTCCGTTGACCAGCGCCAGGACCTCTTCCTCATCTTTGAACCTACAAAAGAAACATTAATAAAATAATAAAGTACTGTCTTCTCGAAATTTCCAATTTAAGCTTAACTGAACATGCAGTAATAGTAAATAAATTAAACCAATACTAAAAATTAAGATCATACTAAAAGTACAAGACAAATTTACCTTTGGTTACTGATATATATCAGTAACCAAAGGTAAATTAATACCATATGGTATGGATAGTGGAATAATCAATAATACAGTAATGTGAACCAAGAAATAAAAATAATAATAGTCACTATAATTAGAATGCTTACATAAGATGATTGGTAAGATACACGATAATAGAACAATCGATAATGCATCAATGTTAGTAATACAGTAAATAATAGTAACTAATCGCGTCACCGTACTAGAATCAACACATAACACTTAAATTAACCACTTAAATATTTCAGCTAAGTTACAGAATAGCCATTATTATAATTTAACTATCACACGCACAAGAACTGTTATCTTCAACTTAAATATAACTCAATCCCTGAATTAATTTGGGAATCCTTAAACGACATTTATTTACTTATAAACGGGCACCACAGGTCCGAAAACTTCTTCAGTGTGGATGTCCATGTCCTTTGTAATTCCGGTGAGGACTGTGGGCTGGAAGAACCTTCCGCCCAGAGTGGGATGCACTCCGCCACCCAGACGGGCTTGAGCACCTTTACCAACAGCATCGTTCACCAGGCCGGTGATTTTTCCCAACTGTTGATCGTTTATCAACGGACCTTGAGAATAACAGCAAAAAAATTAAGAAAACGGATTTTTTTGTTCTATTTGATAAAATAAAACCGACAGTAAATTTAGTGATAAATTATCCCAACAGCTGGTTGGCCAACAGGCGCTGCAGACTATACCTGCATTGACTTTCGAATCAAACCCGTCACCAAGGACCAGTTGCGACTTCATCACGCCGACCATCTTCTCGAGGAATTCGTCATAGACATCTTCGTGAACCATGACCCGGTTTGTCGCATTACAAGCCTTTAAAAACCAAAAATAAATAATTACATAAAACAAATTACTTTGTTAGATGGGAGTCAATATTCTAACCTGGCCAGTGTTACGGAATTTCGACGCCATAAGCCCCTGCACAGCTTTATTCAGGTCGGCAGTCGGGAAGACTACGAACGCAGCATTTCCCCCCAGCTCGAGCGCTACCCGCTTGACCGTGTCGGCGCACTGACGGTATAAAAGCTTTCCAACGGCTGTGGATCCTGCAGGAAATATTATTAAAATACGATTAGAATTTTCTACTTCTTGAAGACCGTTGCTCACCAGTAAACGAGATTCCAGCAATTTTCTCGCTAGTGCAAAACAGCTTCCCAATGTCCGCGGCATGTTTCCTCGAGGACGTCACAACGTTGAACGATCCCGCTGGGAAACCAGCCTCTTCAACAAGGGCAGCTAACGCGAGCGCAGAAAACGGAGTATCTTCCGCGGGCCGAGCCACGCAGCAGCACCCCGCGGCCAAAGCGGCACTCATTTTCCGCGCCAGCATTGCCATGGGGAAATTCCACGGGGTTATCATTCCGACGACGCCAATAGGCTCTTTGAGTAAGAGAATCTCTCTAGTCCTGTTCGGCGCTGAGCCGATTTCTCCGTGTATACGCTTAGCCTCCTCGGAGTAGAACTCGACATAGCCAGCAGAATAGGCAACTTCAGCACGGGCCTCGGCCAGAGGCTTCCCACTCTCCGCAGTGATTATTTTAGCTAGTTCTTCCTAAGTTGAAAATTGAAAAATTAAATCAGCATTTCAATCACAGATTCATTGATTAAAACCTGGTTTTTATGCATTAAATCGTACAGCTTCCTCAACAAGTCGCCTCTTTCCTTGCCGGATTTGATTGACCACGTTGGAAAGGTTTCGGAAGCTACTGATATAGCTTTCTCCGAGTCACTGGTATTGGAATCAGGAACCGAGCCTATGACTTTGTCATTGGCGGGATTGATGACGGGAAACGAGCTCCTGTTTTCTGCCCCGACCCACGATCCACCGACAAAGTTCTTGTCCCGCAGCAAAGACAGGTAACGAGCGCAGTTCTTAACTGACCTGCTCTGAGCCTTTGAAAAATGAAGACAGGAAAGGGTTAGTCAAGTTAGCGTTTTGTAAGTACAACTAATTATTTATTCTAATAAAATATATCATGTAACAAAAACCTTGACAATAACGGAAGCAATTGCAAACATGATTAACGGTATGCGATTGGCAAAAACTGACGTAATATTGCACTAGACTTTTAATATAAACTGTTATCAAGATGTCTGAAAAATAGCAACAGAACAGCCGGCGTGTTGGATGGTGGCCAATGTATTGATTGTTCAATAAGGAAGCAGCTGATCTGCAATATGAACCAAGTACCGCCCATTGACGAACCTCGTTGGCTGAAACCCAAATCAGCTGCTGATTGGTTGTGTAGAATTTGGCGGGATTTCAAATCTTTGCTGTATAAAATAACCATTATTCACGGAACGGAACCATTTCTAGCATGTGAAACGTTAAACCTCCTACTAAAACACAAAATACAGAGAGGAATAATAAACCATACAGAAATAAAATAACTAAGAATATTGCTTTATTTATTTTTCCTCTTAAAAAATTGAAACACAGAAACTGCCAACAAATGTTTAAGCAAATATGCGGGTTCCACACCTGTACGATACAACGGCGAAGCCTTATTCTCTTGTATAAGGAGAACAATGTCTGTCACAGAAGCTTTCTTGGAGCGGCTGGGATTAAGAGCGCTATAAATTGCATAATATAAGCCCAGAAATATTTTACTTCCGTTTGTCACGTTACTTGAATTCTGGAAACCAAAAACAGAAAATGGAAACGATATTGTTTTTAACGGAGGGGGAAGGGAGTGGATTATTCTTGAGCCCGCGTATTCCAAGCCATAGGGGAATGCACCGCGCGGATTGGATCCGGCGTGATCCTGTGTTTCGTCAAAGCTGTCGAGGAAGGTAAACGCGACGGAATTCGTGACACCGGAGCTGCGCCAGGCTCCAGAAGACCGGAATGAACTTTGGGTAGTGGGATCTTGGTCAAATTGGCTGCCGGTTTCGGTGAATTCTGGATGATGGCGGCTTGAGCTAACGGTGGGGGTATCTTCGACATGGACGGTGTGACCGGTTTGGGTGGTAACTGCGGAATATCCGTCGAATCCTGACTTGAGCTGCCCGTTGACAAGTTGGAATTCTGACGTGTCATTTTGCTGCCGAGCGGCAGTGGAATACGCGAGACCACGCAAGGCGCAGGTGATTTGACTTCCGAAGATGGGGTTCCGTTCATTTTGACAGCCTCTGTCGTCAAGTGCACTTTAGGCGGTGGCAATCGGCTAGCGAATGCCTTTGGGGAATTCTCGTAGCTCGGTTTCAGGTTGGGGAGACCTACGATGTTAGCTGCACTCAGGGGTAGCGCTGCTGGAGATGGCGGAGTGGCCGCTGGAGTTTTGGTGAAGTTCCACGTGGTTATGAGAGAGTCTGGCAAGTCCTCGGAGGCAGCAGTTTCAGCTGGAGTTTCAGCGGGTTCAGCAGCAGGAGGTGAAGCATCGACTGGCTTGATGAGGATGTAGGTATCTCGCTTCTGCAGGGGCGGTTTACCGGTCTCTGCTGGTTTGACGTCCAACGATGGGTCCTGTCAACAACGAATCGATCATCAACAACAACATCAAGGGAAATTCTTATTATGAATATGTGGTGTTGTTTAATAAACATATGCCATTTACATTACATTATATTGTCATTAAGATAAGTTGTTCAACTATTCTATTATACAGTAAGTATTGATATTACGGATAATTGGTACTGTCAAGTAAGTAAATTGGTAAGTATTGATACTTTCTCAAGCGCAATCTCATCGAGCGGCTCAACCGACTGTCCTCTGCCGCTATCCTGTCCCGGACTGGGTTCTCTGCTTATCTCTTTGACGACGATCGTCGTTTCCGTCGGCGTTGGTGGGCCATGCGTTTCTGCCGTGATGGTTACCGGTTCAATGGCGGTCACTCTTTCGTGGCGAAGATTCTCAAACTCGGCCGCATGTCTGGAGAACGCCGCAGCCACGTGATAGGGCGGCGGCTGCTCCGGCCTGAATATCTCCTCGACTCTGTCGACAATCGTTTTCGACATTATCTCCTTAGCTGGAGGTTCCTCTGCTGCAGTTTCCACTGGACGATGTTCTAGCTGCTCGCGGGGACTTTCAACAGAGAGCGGCCTTGATATCTCAACTTCTTCGACGTCGGTGATAACTTCATCTTCCACGGTCTGATAGCTAGAGGGTTTCGCTTGCGGTAATGGAGAGACGGGGACTGGTTTTTGCTCTGCTGAGATCGGGGTATCTTCTTTCGGTCCGGGTTTGATTGCGACCGCAGCTTCCGTCGGAGGGGTCGAAACTTTGACCTTCGAACTCTTGGCCGCAGACGTCTGACTGGAATGCAGGAGTTGGGCGTGTTTGGCCATGGCCTTAAGTTCTTTGGGGTAAGGTGTTGGGTTCCTCATCAAGCGGCCCGGTCGTTCCAGTTCATTATCCGGCGCGAATTTGATGTGTGTTGCCAGGCGGGCTGGGACGACGCGCGGGCTGCTCTCCTTCTCCTCGCGGCGCTCGTTGGCCTCCGTCTGCGGAAGCAGGAAGCAAGTCAAAACCTGGAAAATAAAACTGATATATTAAACGATACGAAAAAAAAATGCTTCAAAAAAACCTCAAATATTTTAGAGGAAAAAAACCTTCAATACAAACAATCCACTACGATAGATAAGTGTACTAATAAAGTTAGATTAATATTAATCATATATTGGTGATTCATATTATGTACGGATACATGTACCAAGTTCTAGAATAACGAAGTAAAACAGTGACAGAGCAATGCTACAGTGAGTTTCTATATCTGACGACAATAAAAAGATGAATAATCAAGATTCAACGACTACAACAGATGTATTTATTTAAAGACTTACATTAGCATAAATTATACAATAGCGATCATCCGATTAACATTTTACATGTAGATATATACACATGTACAGATTACCATCCCATCTTGTAACCCCAGAACTGCATCAAATGAACACCATGTCTTATGTCATCCATATATCAAAAATACGAGCCACCCAAGGGCCCAAGGCCCCGATGCTGTTTGACATTTAAAATAAAATAGCAATAAAGTAAATAAAATCAATGATGTAAAAATACTAGAGAGGTTTTATATTCGAGAATATAAAAAGACGTACAATACAATAACCGACTAACATAGATTAGCAATACAATACATTTAGATGTCCATCAATACAGATATAATTATTCCATTTAAACTAGTACATATTATTACACTATTTTGATATATGTATACCGATAATACATTACATATGTATATTAAATGGTATAAAAATAAGAGGATCGACGGCACAAAAAGCCCTGCAAACGGAGGGGGACTGAACGCGAGGTCTAGCCGTATTCAATCAACCTTTCAACACAAGGTGCAAAAAAAATTCCCTTTTTTCTCGATAGATAAAAAACCAAACCATCGTGTCCAAAATCTGTTTAAACCAGTGGGGGAAAAAACAAACAAACTGGGACAAAGCGTGACGGTCGCATACGTGCCACGGATGATTCCTAAATACCTGTCGTTCACGTAAATTCCGCATTTACAATAAAAAGGAATGGAGAAAAAAATAAATACGACGGCATAAGAAAATAGAAAAAAAAATTAATCTTTCTATTCCGAGTTAATCGCCTTCTCACGTGAATGGATTTGAATTTCAAATGCTGGCGGAGAAAAAACGGACACGTCTCGTATATCAGCCAAGGATATTTACTGCCCATCCCGATTAATAAAACAGCTAAAAAATAACCAGAAAAATGACTACAAAGTCAGAAATGCTGAAACCTAAACAATAAGTTAACTTAATGCGGTTTCCATTACGTAATAAACTGGGGATTTTCGTTGATAATATAGATGTGATTTCCGGAATAATTATACCTTGTGACCAGTGCTAGGATCAGTGTCGGTCTGCAGAGGAACGGCTGGTTTTGTCTGAGCTTCGGACAGCCACAGGGCGGTCAGCGAAGGAAACTTCAGGAAAGACACCGGCAGGTGTTTGATCCTGTTGCAGCTTAGGTTCATGACTCGCATTTTAGCCAGATGTCCGACCTCGGGAGGAAGTTGCTCCAGCTTGTTGTTTCTCAGGGAAAGGACCGTCAACTGCTGACATGAGCCCAGTTCGGACGGGATCTCGTCCAGCTGATTGTTGTCCGCGAGCAACGTGTGCAGCTTTCGGAGCAGACCAATTGACGCGGGAAGCTTCGTCAGACGGTTCAGGCCGACCTGTTGCAAAATATTCCGATGAAGAAAACCGTGAAAACAAACGAGATGTTGAGGTCCTTACCTGAAGTTCTTGAAGATTCGTGAGATGGCCGATAGACTCAGGAAGTGAAAGCAGGTGGTTGTCGTCTACTCGCAGGGTCGTCAGATTCTGCAGACCTCCAATATCGTCTGGAAGGATTTCCAAGTTGTTCGATGACAGGGACAAGTCGGTTAGAGATTTGCACAGCCCGAGCGAGGGCGCTATTCCCCGCAGGTCGTTCCTCGAGACGTCAAGATGTGTCAGGTTTTTAAGGCTACCGACAAAGTCGGGTATCACTTCGAGCTTATTGCCATCGACCCACAATTCCGTCAGCGAGTGGAGTGACCCGACAACTTCGGGGAGGTCCGACAGATCGTTGTAACCAATGTCAAGACGCTGGAGGGCGATCAGACGAGCCATGGATTTGGGTAGGTTGACCAGCTGATTCTCACGCAGCTCGAGAACCCGCAGTTTGGTCAGACGGCCAAAGTTTGCGGGAAGAAACTCAAGAAACGTGTCATTCAAGTAGAGTTCTTCAAGTGACAATAGCT